>JAULCC010303910.1:0-12035 GCA_032358795.1 Nuttallia obscurata | reverse complement strand
GGGAGCCAGACTAAAGTGTTAGAGACTATTCTTTATTCTCAAGACTAAGAACGGGTTGGTGAATTCCAGCCCTGTTCCTCAGTCGACATATTGTAGATTCGTGCCAATGGAAATACCGGGCAACGTCTCTTATCGACATGCCAGCGGTAAGCAAACCGATGGCTCTCTGACTTTCCATTCCATGCCGACGTCCCATCATTGATTTTCAAAGATTTTTTTTTACTTTTTGTGCTGACGATAAGAAAGCTATCGAATTGTGTACTTTGTGACCCGCGGAGGATCGTCCGGTTTACTGCGCACATACTGCACGTGATTTTTGTGAAAGTTACGTTTCGCGCTTACATAATGGTATACATTTGTAGTTTGAAAAAAGTGAAATCATGCTGTCAATGGATGGGCACAATTGGTCAATACGGAAACGTTTTAGTCACACTGATTCATAGACGAAAACAAAAGTCGTAAAAAACTTGCTAAACTTTTTTCCATCAGCATATATATTTTGACTTATAAACCCAAACTACTAAATAATATTGTGTAAGAATACTTTTGTGAGTCCAAGCCCTATTCTGGATCGTAATTTTGCTCACCCGGTTTAATGTGATGCGTCGTAAAATAGGGTAGGATGTTTATTTAGAACATTAAAAAGTAAACCATAATATATGCGCGCATTTTTAAGTAACGCTTGTGTGAACTGTTAAAAGTAGGACCTGCGTCAGGTTATCAGTACGTGTTCCAGTTTTGAGTACGTACTGCTCACTGCTAACATTTTACAATGTCATGAGTGTGAGGATTATGACACGACAGATAATCTGAATCAGACTGAGAGCAAGTAATCTCCAGATTTGGCAATTTTTTTAGAAATTTCAAAACATTTGCCAAAGTTTGTAAATATGAGCATAACATAAATACCAGACGTTTCAGAAAAAATATGTTTAAAGTTATTGATTGGATTTTTCACATAAAGCCACTGTAGCCACGCTATAAACGTCTGCACCCTGACAAACAGAGTAAGTTTCAGAGGTAAAATTACTTATGTTGAGTAGATTTTGGTAAATTTTACCACAAGTATCATTGCCAATCGTAGCGCATCTTTGTTTCCTGAATATATCTCAACATTTGCAACAGTTTTCAGATATTCGATATCCTAGGCCACACCTGGGGTGCAGTAGCTTTAAATGTATGGATGTTTAGTCATCACGTGGTGCCTATTGTTCAACTCGGGTAAGTGGACATATTTCTAATCAGTATCACACCATCAAAACTAAACATATTAAAACTAAACCACACCATCGGGCCTGATAAGGACCTGCCAGTGGCCATCCACGTGTCTATTTCAGACTTATCTCAGGCATTTTATCTATTCTGGTAGAATACGTTGTGCACAGCGGGGTTCATGACCTTTGGGATTCGTATCTGCTAATTGTTAGTTGCAGTCACATCAAGATACTTAACATGGGTTCATTTCGGGGTAAGGCAATGTATAAAGTAGCCGTTCAATGTCTATGATATACATCTCTATACATAGAAAATCAAATGTAGTTTTCCCACCCTAAAATACATACATGTAGACGGTATTTAACATTAATTTTCTAATTCTAACACATGAGGAATTGCGTGGTGCATTAGGTATGATATGACATCTGTAAACGCGGTGAGGTCAGTAGAACTCCAGATACCAAGTTGACAAGATAACGGAATAGCTAGCTGGATTTAGAGGTGTAAATATTCTTTCAGGTCACAGTGGTGTAGTGGACATGGTTGGTGTCTACCTTGTGCTCTGGATGTGGGGACAAGGTCATAGTTGACCGTCCTCGTTTTATTTATTATACACCAAATACTTGAAATGTTTGTATACCCATTTAACAGACTGGGAAATATTTCTGTAATCTCAGTCGAACTGAAAGTACATTGTAAATATAGATGTATACTAAAGACTAGATATCAGCTCGGCGATTATAATTGGCTACATGTCCTGGAAACAACTGTTGGCATCTCAATGGTGTTGTGTAAAACGTCAATATATATGTGTCAATATATATGTGTACATGTATACATATATGCACCTGTGGGAAATTGTCGATACAAATGCAGGTATATACATACAGGGAGTAAAGATCTGTACATATACATGTAAATTTAAAGTATACACTTGAGTGTAACTACAAATTAAGTATTAAAGGTGTATCCGATTTGTTTGTAGATTCTATATGTACGTTTTTTAAGTATATTTTATAAGATGTAGACTATAAGTTTTCTGCGTAAACATACACTTTACTGACGTTTCGGGTTGGTCTACAATGACTTTCATACCGTCATGCGGAAGGAAACGATATTGCAAAGCAGATAAAAACAAAACAACCCTTACTTGATTTTTATTTCTCTCCTCTGTGTATCCAAATCTAGATAGAGCACGGTTAAGTATACGAACTTTACACTGTATTGAAGTGTTTCCCCCACTTGTTCTGCCTGGATTTGTCATACGATAGTTCTATTTTTAGACCTAATACTTACTACAGGAAAATACGTGTATGTATATACCTATTCAAGAGCGTATTATATGCTGTGTATGATATGAAAAGGTCAACAAACGTTAATAATACATAGTTCGCTCGTTAAAAAACTTATAAATCTAGATCATAATGGTTGGCGGCTAAAGTTCCTTGAAAAATTGTGTGAGGGTAGGCGATAGATATTTAATGATTGGTGGAGCAGTATGTGTTAAATGTACAGATACATGGCTGAAATCAAAGGCCTGAGGGTACTGAGGTTGTTCGGTACGTGATTAACCGAGACCTTTTGCCGCTATAATGGTCGTTGGCTCATGACAGTATGAACACAATTGTGCTTAAAGCTAAATTCGCTGAAATTATTTCTCAATAAAGGTGTTTTTCTTACGTGTGATTTCGAACTTATTTACACTGACCAGATAAAAATATATAAAATAAAAGGATATAAAAACTGAAAAAAAGATATAATGAAGAAATGAAATACATAGAAATAAATCTTAGGGTAAATTATTTTCCTGACCCGGGTCACCCATCCATCCGGCAACCGCGACGGACGTTGCTTAACTTTATAACGCTGGTTGTGAGTTAAACCGTGGTTCTAGCAAATCTCAGTCTCCTGCCAGATTGGTTTGAACTTTGAAGCATATATATACATATTTGCCTTGTCGCTACTTACATTATATGTGGTATACTCATTTGAAAATAGCTTACGCTGTATTAACTGGGCACATCAAAGGTATTTAACTGAAACAAACAACATGAAAAAGTTGGTTTATATGCAATACATTACAAAAATAAAATTTATATGAAAGCAAAAACAAATCAAACCAAAAATTGTGATTCCACAAATTGACAGTTTGAATTAGTAGTACTTAATACCTTGTGCCGTTGATAAAATCTGACCTACATTTACAGTTTTGATAGTATATCCTTACGCCGTTGACAAAATATGGCCTACTTTTCGTGGATTGATATCGGCAGGAGTATTTCGGAACGTAAATAAGAAACGTGTTTTCTGAAAACGGATTGTTATATTGTTATCATCCAGGTAAAATGCAAACACGAATTTTAAGAAAAGAATTCTATATATTCAAAATATACTTTCTGCCTGCTAGAACTAAATACAGATTATCTTAATTACACGTCTCCGTCACTTAGTGATCCGGTATCAATTTTGTTTATATATCTGTCTATCTAGTACTTATTTGCTTCCTTCCTTAACGGTTTATTTATGCATTCATTTATTCACTCGCTTTTCCAATTATTTACATAATCAACTGTTATATAAAAAAGCCAGAGCTTATATTCTCCATTAAGACATATACATGAGCCAATTTAATCGTAGCTTGCTAAAACTACTCACCAGCTTTTTGGAAAAAAAAACTCCAGATAAAATAAAGTCAAACGTTCTAAATAAAGATTCGCTTTACCTCATTTTCGACTCAATGATATAGCACACGCTGAATAAAGTATACGATCTTTTGAAAGGGATAGCGTAGAGTATATTGATGAGATGAACATAAGTCACATTGGGATATATAGTGCAGCATCACTTTTCTGTGGAACGTTGGATATATCTGACAGGACAAAAGCAGTATGACAATCAATCAATCAACCAATATGTATACAAGTTCAATGCATTAAACATTATACAGTGTTCATAGCATAGAAATATACATACAATGAATAGAGAAATAACAAAGTTTTCTGTTGTAGCAAAAGCAGTAAAAATAGCGATCAACCCAGGGAGAGTAACCTGACAATGCCATAGGAGCGGTAAATGTGTGAAGATTTTTTTTTTATTTGTTAGGAAATTTGTTATTGTTTGTTTACATTATTTACATCAGCGTGAGTAGTGAACCCCTGCAGGGTAAAGCAACGACACAGATTTTATTTATTGATTTTATTTCTATGTTAGTGCCATTGGTGATTTGAGTAAAAACGAATAATCACACCAACATATAATAGATCCTGATTGTTTCTCTTTTGACAGGGGTTCTGCATTGCCGACAAAATCTGTGAAACTTCAAAATTAAATGTAAGATTAGGACATCAGATAAAATCAGACTTTACACTGAGACCATCTAAGATGCATTCCCAACCCGTGACAGTAATTCCGTATAACAAGGTTTTCAACGAGTTTCTGCTTTAAACAATGTATCTGTATAGCGTAATCATCTCAAAGCCAATTTTGCGAGAAATTAAACACAACATTGCAAGGAATAACAATACATCTCTGTTTTCCATACTTAAACTTTTTACAGGAATGAATTAGTTTTGAAAAGCGGAACGGAGGTAAATCTAGCTTTCATGTTTATCGTACATTCTGCAGTTGCTTCCCTTTATCCGCGAAAAAAGTGTTGGGACCAGATATACTTTTTTTTTTTTTTTGCTGGAATCAAGAATCTACGGATTTCCAGAAAGTGTAGAAGCAAATCGAAAAACCTCTATGGGAACCACGTTATCTGGTTTTCTTTTTCAGTGTATAATTTTGTCAGATTATGGTTACTTTTAATTAATGAAGTGTTGTATGTATGGTTTTGTGAGCTGTATTACATCAGACAGCTATTTTTTAAGAGCTGGCTTAATTTCCTGCATTTGTAAATCCCATATGTACTATGATTTAATAAAGTAACAGTATCAGCAAACCCTTTTAATAATATCTAAAGAGACAGAACTGAAACAAATCCCTTTTTTTGTTTTTTTCTGACAGGTCTATATCAACATAGAACATGTCTGTTTGTTTGTTTATTATGTAGGCCTCTTTGCAACTTACTAGCACTTACAGCCAATTTTGATCAACATTTTGAAAATATTAAAAATGTGCATCCTGTCCTGCCATAGTTTTAAATGTCCTTTGTTAAGTCATTTTGTTTTTGTTATTTCCCTATAAGCAAAAACAAAAATGTATTGATTTGAAATTTGAGGGTTATATATATAGGGTCATGTAGATTTTCCTGGAGACCTATTGCTGCAGGCAACAAATAGAAAACTCAATACTGTATTTTTGTGTATGTATAGCACAATCAGTTTTTATTTTAATCAATTACTATCAATAAAAAACATTTCAAGGAATACAATGTCATTCAAATACAAAAAAAGAAATTAAACTGTAAAACAATAAATATATCGGAATGTTCATATTTTGATCAAATTTATAAATATTTGCATAGCAGAAGTCATGATGTACAGTGACACACAAGACACTTCATGAGTAGTGATGGACGGACACGGTTCTTCTCTCAGTAGCACATTGGACAACTTCATGTACCAATTACAGTTTAATTAGTCTAATTACACACTACTGCCACACCAGTTTGGAAATAAAAAATATGATTATTATAGACAGGTCGCTCCTAAAAAGGAAAATATGAAGGATAACAATAATTTTTTGAATGAAGATTGCTTACATGACTCTGAAATGATCTACAATTGGTTTATGTTTGTCTGGGTCTAAACATTAGATTTGTCTGAAATTCTAAAAGTTAATAGATCAGGGATAATACTACTGACTTTTTTCCTTCCTTTATTTTATAACTGAAGAAAATGTTTACAACATCAAACAAAATTTTTTCCACATTTTATTTATCTGAAATGTTTTTGAGGATTTTATGTTGGAAAAATAAACTCAACAAAAGAGCTTAAAATGTTTCACCAACTGACAGGGAGCCAAGCCAGTATGTTATACAGTTACACATTAATACACAACAAAATACATCAACATGACTTGTGTCAGTTAACTGAAATTAAAGTAAAACATTTTGTCAGAAAATAGTGAAAACTCAATATAGTTAGCAACAATAGATGCCCTTTGCCTTAATGTAACATGAGATATCTACATATGACAATAATACCTTTACCTCTGTAGAATGTAACACATACAAAGGAGCAACTATTCTTTCACTTGCTTCTTATAACATCTGAGACTACCAGTTATCCCTGAACTGTCACCAAGTTTTTGGAATGTATCCTGTTGTAGCCATACAGTAATCATGCTTATAGATTAGTTTCTATGCACACTATTTGACTTTAAAACTAGACAGTCAAAATCATGGAATCATTTTCACAGATTTATGCTTTTGATTGGCTAATATAAATCACATGACAAGTTTCAACAAATGAAATGCAAGAAATATTGAGCGTAAGAATGAGCTCCAGATCAAGACATATTTATAACCTTTTAAAGTCTTAAAAGAAAACTAACTTGGTGACAATAAATACTTGAGTAATATCATGTAATAATAATGTAACTCAATATCAGTTAACATACTGAAGGTTATTAACATATAAAGCAAATATTTCTTGGTAGATCCAGCTTATTGAATTCGAGAAATCGCTACTGATATTTTTACCTGCCTTATAAGGAGTTTATAAGGGTAAACGCTGTATATATACAGATGATGTAATCTATTATTTGTTATATAAACTTGAGCATTCACTGTTGTGATTATAAGTTGGTTTATAAAACTTCGGCATAATCAATTATACAACAATCAAACCTAAATTTAAAATGCTTTTTGAGAATGGTACCTAGCAATATTTTGATTCTAACATTGAGCACAAGTGAAACAAATTGTACTTTGAGAGAATATTGTGTGATTCAATAATAATTCTTAAAATAAAACTTATGGCATACTTGATGTTCCTGATTCAGGATTCTAGACAGATTAACATTCAAACTTCAATTTAATAGTTATTGGTCGACTCAAAAAAATTAAAACAACAAGTGCTACATGACTGACTTTTTTTATTGTAACAAAACAATCGACTGGTTTAAAAACAAGTGATTTGTTGTGCTTACATCAGCAGCAGTTTCCAAAGTGCAATACAGCAGTGATCCAGTCTGATTCTAAATGCATTTCCATTCAAACATGTGAGCAACTTTATCAATAACCCTACACTTCTGTAAAACTTATTGTGACTCTTCTATCTTTGCAAATAAATCAGTCTGTTTATCAGTTTGCGGGGAGTTTCATAAAGCCAGATTTTCCAGCTTTAAAATTTGCAGACCTAGATCAGAATACTTCTTAGATCAAAATTAACACTGCTGGCACACCCTCTAGCTTTTGATCTACAGTATAACAAGGGCAATTCTACAGTCTGGTCTGTAATACAACAGTTTATCTAAACTAACTAGTGAGTAATAAGGATAATATGGACTCATTATTGTGTCACCAAAACACAGGAACCAATCATATTGTGTCACCGAACAAATACTCCATTCATTCTTGACCCATTTACCACAAGATAAAAAATATGATTCAGAAACTTTATCACATACAAGATAGACCTGAGCTGAAAACCTGAATCTGTTAAACCCATACAAGTTGGTGTTCGAGTCATGCATGGTGTAGGTGTGGTTCTATTCTAGCCCAAGATCCACAAACGTCTAAGGTCAAGAATATCAAACTTTTTTGAGCATTGACTCTTTTACCATGCACAATATGCCATGCATTTAATTGGCCCCTACAGCAACCATGTGATTAAGTTCAGCCAATCATAGCCAATGCTTCTGAGTAAGGATACTGGTCCATGCTCTACAAACTTTCATAACTTAATGACTCAGTTCCTGATAAATGATCCAAATGGAAAATAAACCATAGAGCTTCCCTTGTGTCTTTATTATTGTCAAAGACTTTGACACTTTTTTGTTTTCATTCTCATACCCACAGACATATAACTGCTGGTTATTAAATTCACATCTGAGTGTGATTGGCTGTCAAATTCACATTTGAGTGTGACAGGCTGTTATAATCACATCTGAGTGTGATTGGCTGTTAAATTTACATCTGAGTGTGATTGGCTATTAAATTCACATCTTAGTGTGAATGTTGTTAAATTAACATCTGGTTGTAAATGGCTGTTAAATTTACATCTGGGTGATTGACTGTTAAATTGACATCTGAGTGTAACTGGTTGTTAAATTCACATCTGAGTGTAATTGGCTGTTTAATTTACAACTAAGTTTGATTTGCCATTATATTTACATCCGAGTGATATTGGCTGTTATATATATCTCTGAGTGAAATTGGCTGTTATATTTACATCAGAGTGCAATTAGTTGTTAAATTCACAACTGAGTGTGTGTTGGCAATTAAATTTACATTTGAGTGTAATTGGCTGTTAAAGTAACATTTTAGTGTAATTGGCCATTAAATTTTTATTTCAGTGTAATTAGCTGTTTATTTTACATCTGAGTGTTATAAGTCATTAAATTTACATCTGAGTGTGATTGGCCATTAAATTTCAGGTATTCAAAAAGAATTAAAAAGATAAAATAAAAATAATTACTGGTATATTCGCAAAAAAGCTTAAAAACCTGGAACCTTGATCTATATACCTACATTGTATATTCCTTTTAGGAACTTTTATTAAATTTGGTCAACCAATATTGGAACAACAATTCACAAAATATATACCATAAAGCAAAAACACTTCATATTTTGATAGAAGTATGTGCCATTTCAGTGAGTTGATCTGCTAATAACAGAAACTATGGTTTTTTACTAGAGACACTCTTCTTAATTCTTAATCATCACTAATGTGAAAACTGCTTTCTAATCTTACTATAATGCTAAAATAAATGTTTACATCCTAAAGGACACTTCTAACTGAGCAGACCTGACCAAATTGAACAGTTTAATCAATTAAATAAAAATATAAAATGAGCTATCCAAAGAGAACAGATACCTTATCACGGTTTCCATAGAATTTCATAATTTCTGAAACCATGATGTCCATTTCATGATTTTGTCACTCTTGTTTTGCAAAAAATCTATATTTTTCCAGATTTTTTTCTATTACAGGCTAAATATTAAATAAATTGCTTCAAAGGGATTTTTATTACAACTTGGTTATGTACTGAATTAAAAATCTAAAAACAAAAGTTTGTGTTGATTATGGCAAAGATTTTAAAATCTTAAAACTTTGGAAAAAAAATCCAAACAAAATTTTACATATTGTCTGCAATCTTACTTTGATGTCTTGTGGAGACAGAGAAAATGTTCAACATCTTTCAGATAATTTTGATGTTTTGTGACAAGAGACCTAGTCTCATTGAATAGTTAAAATGATTTCAGAAATAATATGGCAAATACGTTTAGGAGCTGATGAAACTAAGGGAAAAATAACCATGAGGTATAAGCATATCACAGTGAAAAAGGACTGTACATTTATCTGAAGGCAAAATAAAACTTTCAGCTTCAGGTAAAGTAGCTCAGACAATATTGGATCTAACTTTAAAAAGTTTTCATAACTCTTTCAATGCTGAATAACTGTCAACTGCTACAATTAACATTATGTTATGTGGGGCCTGACCAGGATCCCACCTTTTTGCTTGGTTATCAACAGTCTTCAAAAGTAGATTGTAGTGTTGAAGGAGTAAACATTGAGAAAATAATGTTCCCTGATAAACTTTTCTGTTTAATATCATTTTCTAAACTCATATATATGAAAACCCATGCCTAGAAAATCAATGCAGGGTAGTGATATTCATTGAATAGGCTTGTTTTTATGACATGGTCATAATCAGTTGCTGTTCCTTAAGGTAAAATTTCTTTAACTGTAATATTGTATTATGTGAGACCTTCAACTAATAAATCTGAACATTCTCCAAACAAGCCGACATAAATTTATTTGTTGCTTCTGAGTCAAAATGTTTTCCTTAAAAAACCCAACCCATATACATTTAGGTTAGCTGAGACACTAAAAGTTTATATAAAATTAATCTTGTTGACATTGTCCAGCCTTCTTGTAAACATAGCTTAGGTAATGGAACTCAGGTATAAATAAGTTTTTACATGCAGCACATACCCTGATTAGAGATACAACAGGAAAAATCTAATCAGGATTTGTTTAGGTGTTTTTTTTCTATTTTGGTATATTTACACTTTCTATTTTAAACTTGCCCAAAATTTAAAAAAAACAAAAAAACACTGGTCTACACACAAAACTAGAACAGTCTAAATGGTGAATTCAGCATTGACAGTTTTAATACTGTTAATAGTTTATAGTGTACACTTGTAAACAAATGCCATATGGTCATTTTTTCCTGCCATCCATCTCAGTCCAAAGCTAGCTTAATCCTTATTTACTGTGTAAACAGATCAACTTGACTTTTTCTCCCCTCGGACAATATAGATGTAATTCTGGCTTCCAATGGCCACTTTAGGGTGGTTGGTGTGATGGTCATTATCTAGGCAATAGACACTCTGTTTCAGGTCTAGCAACTGGCCTGTTGTCTGAAATAGAAAAAAAAGATTAATACATGACCTTGTAACCCTCCTGGTAAGCTCAGTGGTAGAGCATCCTCTTCCAGTGTGGGCAGTGGTGAGTTTGATCCCTGGCCAGGTCAAATCAAAGACTTTTAAATTGGTAGTAATAGCTTTTCCTTCTTGACACTGGGTATGTAATAAAACCAGAGAATTCTACAGCAGAGTTCTTCGTATCCACCTCCAACCCTCTGGGATGTCCATTGGCCCTAGATGGCATTAAGTGAAGTAAATGAAATAAACAAACATACATAGCCTTGTCTGAGCAGGAAAGAATGATGTCATGTATGAAATATCATACTGGTAAACTTTTATTAAGTCAAACACTTTGATTGCCTCAGGTCAAATCTTTGATAAAGCCAATCTTTGCACACCTTTGTGAATCTGTATAAACTGTTCAGGTTTGTCCAACATTTTTTAATCTGTCACCTAAATTGTTTAAGGAATATCTATCTCACTACTGTTTAGTTTACCAGCTATGCATCTCATTCATTCTAACCAGTATCTCTAACAGCAAATAGTGTACTGTACTTTGGATTACAATGTCCTGATTGTGCTTAGGAATCATGGGTTCAAGCCAACAAAAAGCCCCCTTGTGACCATCATAAGAGATCTAGTACTGGTTCCATCCATGACAAGGAATCTATAGTGTTAGTTTCAGCCATAGGCTTAAATAAATAGTTTGAATTAAAAGCAAGTGCCATGTTCTCACAGACAGATTTCAGACCAGCTTCTGTAGAGTCCCACCACTGAAAGTCAATCATCCAGGAGACAGTGGTTTGATTGAGGTTCTACCACAAGTCCTATTATTAACCGTTAACATATCAAAGGTCCTATGCCTTTTCAAAAATCTAGACTTATCTGATAGTGATGCACTCCATTTAATTATTACGAGTACTCTAGTTGTTGTAAAATGTCTTTAGTAGATTAATTGTGTTTAATAATATGGCCAAAACAAAAATAGAAAAATCTAAACCATAAGGAATCGATTTGTGCATGCACCTGAGTTGGAATTGATTAAGGTAATAATTTCTTGGGGTAACACAATAAAACTAGGAGGACTGCAAAAGAAAGTTTGACAAATAAAAAAGGACACTTAAAATGGTATAGATTTAGATTGATAAATTTTGTCAGTTAATTTTATATTTTAACATATATTTTAATAAGGGAACATTAACACTAAAGTCTGCAAGAATTTCTGCAATCAGCAGCATTCTTTGGTACACTTGTACTTACATTGAGAGTTCCCCTATCAATG
>JAULCC010303799.1:0-12035 GCA_032358795.1 Nuttallia obscurata | reverse complement strand
AATAGTATCTATCTATTCAGATTTTCAAAAGACTGTAAGTATTTCAGTTTTATGTTTATTGTGTAGAAATATAGCCTATGCTAAGCGGAAAACAGTCTTCTTTACAAGAAAAAACAACATATTTCATTTGCTGTTTTAGCTGCTTGACCCGAAAACAAGGCAAGGAAGCTAATGCGACAAGGATTGATGTTGCACATTTGCCTGGTTTTCGGGACCAAACGGCTAAACTGGCGAACGGAATATTATAATACATGTAAAAAAGAAGACTGTTTCTTGCTTAGCACAGGCTATACTTCAACACATATATACGTAAATTTGAAATACTTCTAGCCTTTTGAAATTTTGTATCGATGCTTGCGCGGTAGCTTTACCACATTTGCTGTAGAAGGCATTTGACTGAATGGTGGGGAGGGCAAACAATGTAGAACAGTACACAGTTCTATTCAGTCCTACACATGTTTATAACAGTAGGGATACTTCAGGAGTTTGTCCTATTAGACTTCACAAGACTATCATACAACAAAACAAGTTTTAAAAAACTTTAAAAATCTTGTTAAATCTTCACTAAAAAGTGTTTATCAAATGATCTATTCAAAGCTTTCTCTATAGCTAAAAGTCAATACTGCTCAATACTTCTGCCATATTACTAGATGATTATATCTAATACAACCAGCACCCAATGTTAAAAAAAAACTGTCATGAAAATTAGATTTTTCTAATCTCAGAAATATACCACTGGGATTGGCTTAAATAAATCTTATGATAACTTTCAACCAATTAAATGCATGGAATCCTAAGAACTTAGAAAGAGAGAATGCTCACAAAATTCACTTAACAACAGACCAAGTTTACATGTTTCAAGTCGAGTAAATGTATGTGCATAATCTTACCATCCAATCGAGTAGAGAAGTCCACATATCGCCCCCACAAGTTTATGTCTGGTAGTCATGCATGCAAACAAAGGGTAACACAAGACACAGATCTCCACACACATAAGGTATACGATGAATACTGAAAATGAATAAACGAGGAATACATAAAGTACAGTGAATGACTAAAGGAGGATAAACAAATGTGTTTGCTGTGGCCATTATATTATTCCGCTTCACTTGCTTTCAATTTTACCACGCTCCGAGTAGTTAAGTACTAAGTGAAGTAAAACTTTTGATTTATTTTTATTTATTTGTTTGTGACTAACAAATCCTCGTTTTCATAGATATTAATGAGCTAGGAGATAAGACTCTTAATTCAACGAAATCTCATGTTACGATAAAAGGGGCTTTCCCTAAAACCTTTGATAAATCTACATGTATATAGTTTTTCGATATCTATATAGATTAATATTTTTTTCAACAAATTTATTCTCTTGTGGAACAAAAAAAAGAGAAAGATACTTTAAAGCAGTAACGTGTCAACAGAAACAAAAAAGGGAGTTGTCGTTCGTTTGCTGACACATTTTTCGATTTTCATCTTTTTTTTGGTAATTTATCATTTTTCAGACATTTTCTATTTTCAATATTTATGTAGATTTATTTCTTTTTTGTTAAATGTTTACTCCATTTAGGAACAACAAAAATAAGTAAAGTAGTTTAAAGACAACACGTGTCAGGAGCAACCAAATTGTTGGAAGATAACAATATGATCATGTACAACAGTCTAACACATCAAAGAGAGTTGTCGTTCGTTTGCTGACACGTTTTTCAGTTTGCATCAAAATTTTTTGTCTTTAGCCTTGTCCATCATTTTCCATTTTCTATATTTAAATATATATTTGAAACAACAAAAAATAATTTAAAGTAGTTGAAAGGCTTTAGATTGTGACTAACAAATCCTCGTTTTCATGGATATTAATGAGCTAGGAGATAAGACTCTCAACCATTAGCCTGCTAAGGGCGACCGTAATAGAATATGCAAACAGCTTGGGTCAAGATAAGACGCCGAGTAACTCGGCGTCTAATCCGGATCCAAGCTGTTTGACACACGGCCAATTGTTTCTCCAAATAGTTGGCGATTCTGTTGGATTTTAAAATCTAGGCAGACGACAGTTTAAGCAGACGCCATTATTTCAGCGAGCTAAAGGTTAATTCAATGAAATCTCATGTTACGATTAAAGGGGCTTTCCTTTAAACTTTTGATAAATCTACATGTATATAGTTTTTCCAGATTCCACTCAAAAGTATTATAAATACTATGAATAAGATAAAAATGACATTGGGCTCTGGAAAAATTCAGAATATTGCCACAATTTTTTCAAGATTTTTAATTTCGTTTATCTTGAAATTTGAATTTGGCGGGGGTTTACGAGCATGTCGGGAATATTTCCGAATGTTGGCACATGTGAATAGACTGTACGAAATGGCCGGACAGACACGGACGATATTTGAAAACCATCGGAAAATAACTAAAACACTGACGAATAAGTTCTGACCCGCTGATGAATGACATCGGCCACGCCCGTTTTTCGACATTGTTTTTCTAAAAACAGTTACGGGAAGTTTTATAAAATTTTCGCATGAGTTTATGTTTAGTAATACATACAACGGAGTTACATACTTTTGACATTATTTAAAACCGCAAAAGTTTTAGGGAAATCCCTTTTAAGTACTCTTCAATTTTGTGTTTAATATAAAAACGAACGCATTCGCTTTAGAAAAAGGAGGTGTCTATTAACACATTTTTACTTCGGTTGTTTCCGTAAAAGGTTACTGAATCACCCGAATGCAAATGTGGTGTAGAGGTTTTAATGTGGTTTAGAAAAATCATTATGGGCGCGGCTATTTTGAAGTGGACACAAACCTTAGTTACAGAACGAAATACGATTGGCTAGATTTCCGCTGAGATTTCTCTGCGGAGCTAGTGAATTTGCTCTATTAATTATTCATGATAACGAGATTATCTAACCCAAATGGTCCACCGTGCATGCAAAAGAAGAAGCGAAATAATGCAGATGGTATTTGTAGGTGACCTTGTTCATGTACATGCGCCGGAAAATCTGCCGGAAAATAAGAGGTTTATGTCTTTCTTAGATGATTTATTTCTATGAAGACGGACGTTTAATCTCACAAAGTGTTTGGTTTTGTACATATTTACCTTATATCATGTTTACCTTATATTATTGCTAGAAACAAAAACGTTTGACAATTTATTTATCACCATTATCAACACGATTCGTTCATCAGAGAGATTTTTGCAAGCGTGTGATTCAACTTTGGGATCCCTCATTTCTTGGCCATTGTCAAATACCAGTAATGAGGCGTGTGTCATGTTATACCACACACTCGAATTTAATATATAATTATACAGAAAATATGTGATTTAGGAAGATGATTACTTTCGTTATTCCAAAACAGCCAGAACGTGCCCTCACTGTAAAGGTTTACAATGAATAGGGGTACATGGAGCTTGCAGTAGCAAATCTAGCTCAGAAAGTAGACTACCCGTTCTTTAAAAGAACACTGGGCTTGTAGCAAAACACTTGCCTTGTAAATGAAGGGTTCTGAAGACTTCACTTTTTCACTTAGGAGTTGCTTCAATGATAACTAGTATGTGCGGGGAAGCGTAAAGTTATATGTGTTTTCAAAGGACTCTAAGATCTAGGCAGCCAGTTCCTTCTAAAACCCGAGGAGTGTTGTAAGTGTGCGCAATTTTAGCTCGTGCAATTTTGGTCAGCTCAGTAAGCGAGGGTCCTGCATGGCTTCTGGTTCCGTATTTGCTGCATTTTGTTTTGATGAAATCCGTTCAATGTACCAGTTTTTATATAACTTAACAGATTTTAAATACTCACTCTTGGCCCATAATGGAAACTCGGCACCAAATGTTTTGCGCACAACCTGGATGATGCTACCGGTGATGGCCCCAAACACACATAGTATGCCCCATCTGTTTCGTGGTACATCAAGGAAACTAAGTGGCCTAAAATAGAAAATATTGTAGCATTCGCTGCAAAGGGAAACAAATAGGTTCATACATTGTGTATTCCTAATTTCAAAACAGGAAGGTCTCATAAGATATATGCATGCCTATTTCACTGGCACGCAAATTGTGACGAAGCACTTAGGCAAAATAAGTGACCAATAACTAATATGTGCGAATCTTAGGTATAGTTTAAGCCTGTTATTGTTTTGAATAATTGAAGTTCGTTCAATCTGAAATTTTTATTTTAATTTGTGCTCGGAAGTCGGTATGCCTCGTCACCTGGATAAGTCAAATAGGGTCAGTTCCCTTGGTGTTCTATTTTTAGTAAACTGGCCGGTGTATTCTGCCATACATTTACCGGGTTACTAATGTGAGAAGCTCACTGTTGTCTATCCGTGTGAGGTAAGTGCTTTGAGTATGTGCGAAGCGTAAAAGACAGCGAGGAGACTGGTATTACTCGAAAAATAGTGGCTCAACTTAGTGGTGGTATGACATGGTACAGCATGTCCGATTGTTACATTGTGCAGATATGTCGGCCAGACTGATTTTAACACAGATATAAGACTGAGTTCGTAAAAATCATAAAATATTGTCATCTGCAATCATTGAGCTTTGTGGTACACATTGAATACAATAAACTGATTAAATCACATAACGAGATGCATTCGTGATATTTAGACGTGAACGGAGGGTGTCCAAAGTGTGTACCCAACTGTGGAATGTAAACAATATCTCAGACTACTGTGATATTTAAATCAGTAACACACACATTGATCTATCAATTACAAATAGTGGATGGAATTTCTAGAAGTAAACTGTACGTGTGTAGTGATAGTTGTTTTCATGATTATGCACACCTGCACAACATATCGTATTTCAAAGTACCACATACATATATATCCTTATAGTACCGATACCTTGCTATTGGTTTAACCAGAATTTGCAACCTTATGTGTCGCTGGTAGATATCTTTATAACTTAACGTTATATAAATTATTTGATAATAAGATTGAATAATTTCGGAACACAATTGCTCAGAGAGCCATGGAAACATTCACCGATCGCTTCTTCCAATCATTATGGAACACAGTATTCGTTACATTTAGCGATAGATCTATATACGAGAACAATTTACCTTATCATAGACGGTCGACCTCCGAACAGATTTGGTTTAACATTCTTCCTTTTCTCAAGAATTGACAAGAAAACGATTATTCCAATCTGTAATATATATAAATTGTTGCCCAAGTCCATTTCAACATTTGTGAAATAAAATAATTATGTTTAAATTCTAAACCTATTTTGATAAAGTATGTATCTACATGTATATTTTAATCTATTAAATACCACAACAATCAAAGAGTATGATATCGGTAATCACAATGGCTTACTGGATACAGATAACTTCTCTCGAACCCATTAAAACAATTTCGCCCGCTATTAACATTGATTTAAAAAGATTTCTATGATTTTTGTTTAAATCAAATATGTTTTAATACATTTAATTGGCCCGCAAAAGTCGAGCCCATCTACCACAGCGTATGTTTGAACTCGGCTGAAAGAAGAATTTCAATTAACACATATGTGATTGTATGACCATGTCACTGAAAGATTAAAGAGGGTCAGAAATATATCTTTTATCTATAAACCATTTGCCGAAATCCTACTAATATGTCAGACGGCTATTTATGAACCCGTTGACTAATGCCGGGTTAGAGCAAAATATCAATCACAGAAAATAGTTGTTTTTTCTTCTTCTTCGGGAATTTCTTTCTCTTTCTAATGAAATTGTTGTAAGTTATTTTGATATGTTCGTCGATTTACTCAAAGCTTCACTCATTTTCTTACGAATGAGAAAACAGCCTTACCAAAAAGCATTATTACAGAAATCTGTTAGTGCCATCGCCCCAGCGCGTTAGCCCTCCGTTCAACGGTAAAAAAAAAATGTTGCGCAAGTTTGAACTTCAAACTGGTGCAACAATCTTTACTTCAAGATGCCTATATATCGTATAAGAGAAATGTCAAAAAAAGATACGTGGTGTTCACAAGTCAAAACAGCGTATCACCTTTTTTCAACAAAGCCATCGAAAATATGGTGCGCAAGTTGTTCTGCCTGACTGGTACAACATTTTCCCAGGTAGAACGTACAGGTGGTATTTTCAGTAAACACCGTTTGAATATTTGGTCAGACACTACCAACTTTTATATATAAAAAACTTAACCTTTTGGCATTTACATCGCAAAAATCCCGCAGATATAGTAACTTTTAAATTACAAACGAAAAAACAAACTGTCTAACCCTTGGTATGCTTGAAACGAGAATTCTGATGAATGAAAACAGTACAGGCCCCGATCAAAGTGCCGCTACAGAAGCCGTATTGTATTGACTTGCTATTGATCTACTCTGTTGCAATTAGATTTTTTATCCCATGAAAACTTCATGGAATATCAAAAGGACTGATGTGTAAGGACAGAAGTTGGTGCTCTCAAAAACGTTTGTACTTCAAGCGTTTTCCATACACCAAAATGCCAGCTGAATCCATGATACCGATTGAGATTCATTTTACCGGGTAACATCCAAGTCGATTTGTTTGACACAACATTTTCCTCCTTTGAAATCATTAAATATAAAAGATTACTAACCGGCGGGTTTACCAAGAACAGTGTTGTTTATTTTGACCGTCAAACTTCCCTGTTCGCACTCTTATCGGACGACGAGCGTCTCGACTTCTTCTTCCCTTAAAGACATTGACCAATATGCTTTGACATGCTGTGCGGGTGTACTGATAGTCTTAGAAGTGCTCTTATAAACATCACACCAGTTTGGACTTATGAGGTTTGGCCACGTACCTATTCAGACTAAGGCATTTAATCTAATCTAGTAGAGTTCACCCAAAGAATATTTCCTTAATCTGGCCGATTGCACACAGTAGTTTATGACCTTTCTGCATTTTTATCTGCCGTTTGTAAATGAAGTGACACTTAATATATAGCTGCCGTCCTATGTCTTTAAAGGTGTATTAAACACCCAACTGCAAGCTTCTTTCCTTCCTTATACGCGTTAGATATGCACTTTACCGGGGAAAATCTTTATCGATTTGTTTGACACGAGTATCCAACTTTTCCTCCTTTAAAATCATAACACAAATAGGATGACTGATAAGTTTAACAGGAACAGTGCTGAAAATCAGAAAGTTCAGAAATGAAAGAGAAAGGTACTATGGGAAACCACATGTGCCTCCTTTTAATGGTAGCTCCTTTGAGAAGTGGAAGCTTGAGGTTTCTTGCCTGATGAATAGCAAGTTATATCCGAATCATCTCATTATCCAAGCAGTTCGGAATTCGCTAAAGGGACATACCAGGAAAATTCTGTTAACCTTAGAAGAAATAGTGAAGAAGCTCCATGATATATATGGTCGAATAGAAACTGAAGATACAGATTGGCAAGAGTTCTTCACAGCTTCTCAGAAAGAAGGGGAAACTTCGCCAAACTGGTCAATCAGGTTGGAGTCTCTCTAGCAGTTTGCGACAAGGTCAGAGAAGATCACCGACAACCGGGAAAATAAGATGCTAAAGAATCAGTTTGGGAAAGGTCTCCGCTGTGAAACTTACGTAATGCATCGAGGGTGACTTATGAGTCAGTAGACAGTTTCGAAAACCTCAGAAGCAAAGTTAGAAAGGAAGAGAAAGAACTTGAGATGAATAAGAAAGAAAGTGAGTTGGAGAAGATAACATATACGGGTGTGCAGAAGCAAATAAATGAAAAAAACAGCTATGATGAAACAGCTCCTAGATAGGATGAAAAAAAAGATGATCTTCATAAGCAGACGCAGAGAGAACAAGATGATCACCCAAAGCATATTAAGAGAAAGGAAATGTACGGAAACAGAAATGAGAGAAATTTTAATGGACATAACAACCAGCCATGGCGACCGCGCCCACAATATAATAGACTGGAAGAGAAAGACAGACCAAATGGAGCAGAAAGGAAGGATGTAGAAAAGAATACAGAAAATACAGCAAAGCCTTAAAAAGGATAGGGGTCTCTCCTGTAGGGCAAGAAAGAGACATCAAGCACGAAAGCCCTCAGAATATTTAACAGTTAGTTGGACATGGCAACAATGCTGAAATATTTTTCAAAGAACTATCAGCTAAGGCATTAGTAGACACTGCATCAATGGTGACTACCATTAATGAAGATCTCTTCATTAAACTTCCTACAAGACCAAGGTTGCATACAATTGAAGAGTTGAACATTCAATTGACTGGTGCTAATGGACTAACCGTTCCATATTTGGGATATGCTGAACTTTGTTTGAGTGTTCCATTTCTTACGAATCGATACTTTCATATGCCTGTGTTAGTGGTTCCGACAAATGTTAATAATATGACCTGTCCAATGATAATTGGCACACATCTGATTCGTTGCTGTAGAGAAGAGACAACAGATGCAGATACCATACCACAGGAATGGGAAATGGCATATGCTTTACTCACTGCTGGTTCAGTTGCTACAGTCAAATCCACAAATAAGTAGCCAGTGTTTGTTCAACCAATGGAAACAATAACGCTGTCAGGGTTCGCAAGGAAAACTAAAAACGTGAAGACAGCAGTTACAGAGAATTCGAAAATGGCTTCAGCTAAGATAGGCGTTTGCCCTAGAGTTGTTGCACTCACAGAAGTTGAAAGCAATGAAAGAGTTATGTGATCTCCATGAAGCGAAAGTACTTAGCAGTGCTGCGACAGATGACTCAGAGGAAAGAAAGAGTAAGGAAAGCACACCAACGACAAAAGAGACAATCGAAATGAAGAAAGGAATTAAGCTTGATAGCTGCGATTTAGATAAAGAACAAAAGTTGAAATTGTCAAAATTCCTTTCTCGGTGGACACACATATTTTCAGATGATATAAGAGATCTTGGATCGTGTACAGATGTGAAACACCATATCAACTTAAAGACAGATAAACCATTAAAAGAACCATATAGAAGAATACCACCAGCTCTATTTACTGAAGTTCGAGAACACATTAAAGAAATGTTAGAAGCAGGAGCAATCAAGCCAAGCAAGAGCCCATACTCATCTAAAGTGTGATAGTGCGTAAAAAAGGATGGCACCATACGCTTGTGTGTGGATTTCCGCCATTTAAATCGATTAACGGTCAAGGACGCTTACGCCATCCCACACGTTTAGGACACATTATATCTCCTTGCTGGAGCCAGTTATTTTACCAAACTTGATCTCCGAAATGGCTATTGGCTCAACTTTATGAACTCGATGAAGCTTACAAAGAAAAAACCGCGTTTAAGTTGGATCTTTGGGGGTTCTTCGAATTTAACCGAATGCCGTTTGGGTTATGTAACGCCCAAGCTACATTTCAAATATTTATGGAACGTTGTATGGGAGACATGAATTTGAGGGACTGTTTGATTTATCTCGATGCTTTCATTATTTTTCAAACAGCTTCGATTAGCACATTGAACGTTTAGAAAAGGTGTTTCAGCGTTTAGAAAGATTTTATCTCAAATTGAAATCTTCAAAGTGCGAAACTTTCAGGAGAAAACAGTTTACCTTGGACATGTTGTTTCCAAGAACGGAATAGAAACAGACCCGAACAAAATAGCAGCAGTCAGAAACTGGCCAATTCCAAAGTCTGTGATGGATTTGTTTTGTTTTATTCGGAATTTAACGTCGCTGTAACAGTATTCCTGTCATATCGCGACGTCCAGCTCATTACAGGCGGAGGAAGACCGCGGGGGACCCGTATGTACTATTTCAGGCACAGAGTGCATCCGGGTAGAACCACCGAACTGGAAGGCTTTCTCACTTGAAAAATCTTGAAGGAGGTTCGATCTTTTCTCGGCTTCACAGGATACTATCGACGCTTCATAAAGGGTTATGCAACAATACCACACCCTCTTAATGATATTTTGGTTGGTCATTCAGGTCCAGTGAAGAAAGGGAAAAGACGATCGGGCACTTCCTCCGAAAAACCAATATCTAACCCAAAGTTCTTTTGGAAAGAAGAGCACCAGAAAGCTTTTCAAGAACTTGTAGAGGCAGTGACGAACCCACCAGTGCTCGGGTTCGCAGATTAGAGCAAACCCTTTACGCTTCACACAGATGCGAGTGGTGCAGGTTTTGGTGCGGTTCTTTATCAAGAATAAGATGGCCATAGAGGGGTCATAGCTTACGCAATCAGAAGTTTGAAAACACCAGGGAAAAACTATCCCATACACAAATTAGAGTTTCTTGCTCTTAAATGGGCAATCGTGGATAAGTTTCACTACTACTGATAAGGGATTAGTTTCGATGTGTTTAAAGACAATAACCCACTCTGTTATGTCCTGACTTCTGCAAAGATAGAAGCAACTGGACAACGCTGGGTTGCTGCACTTTTACTCTATGATTTCAAAATAACGTATCGAGCTGGAAAATTAAACATCGACACGGATAGCATGTCTCGACTAGATAGAAACTCAATTCTTGATACGTATTCAAATCCTCCACCACTTGTGGATTGTCTTACATCTTCAGTTATTCTTACTGGACAACCTACAAATAATCAAGAAAAAGTCATCCCAATAACAACTGCACAATTGTTGGGGGCAAATGATTGGAAACAGGGACAAAAGGCTGATCCTAACATCTCTATCGTCCTATCTATCGTACATTCTGGAGAAAAACCTAAGAAGGATAAATTGAAACAGTTATCACCAACAGTAAAGAAATAATTACCTTTTCTTGAACATCTTGTCTTGAAAGATGGCATTCTTCATCGTCAGGTCGAAATAAACAACAAAACGACTTTTCAAGTTGTTATTCCGGAAAGCGGTCGGTTGGAAATGTTTGGGGCATTGCACTCAGATTTAGGTCACCAGGGAAGAGATGGAACTCTGAGATTGTTCCGGGAACGTTTCTTTTGGCCTGAAACGTCATCAGACATTGCAAAGAGGGTAAACAACTGCAGTAGATGCATCAGTAGTAAAACACCTGAACGTCGTGCTACTTAGCTGGTGAACATATCATCCACGTCACCAATGGAGTTGGTCTGTATCGATTAACTTTCTTTAGAGGTTTCTAAGGGAAATTACGAGAACATACTCGTAATAACAGACCACTTCTCACGATACGCTCAGGCTGTATCGACAAGAAATCAGACAGCTCGTACCACTGTCCGTGCCTTATATGACAACTGCTTTGTACGGTTTTCCAGCGAAACTGCATAGTGACAAGGCACAACACTTTGAGTCAAAGGTCATCAAGCAGCTCTGAAGAATTGCTCGTGTACGCAAAAACGTACTACGCCTTACAACCCAAAAGGGAATGGGCAGTGCGAACGATTCAACAGAACACTCTCGGACATGATGGGCACACTAAGCAATGCTAGAAAACGAGACCGGAAATCTGCAACTCCATCACTTTGTCATGCATACAATGCAACAAAGCATGAAAGCACTGGATACTCTCCATTTTACTTGATGTTCGGACGACACTCTCGACTTGCAATTGACGCATGCCTCGGGTTACCTCGCTCTTCTGATGCACGCAAATGTACGTCCAAATACATCCAAGACTTGGAGAAGAATCTGGAATTTGCGTATGACATGGCAAAGAAAACAGCTGTAAATACTGCAAAACGAGGAAAGGCTCACTATGACAGAAAGGTCAAGGAGTCAGCGTTGAGAGTGGGTGATAAGGTCCTCGTGAGAAATGACACCGTACGCGGGAAATGCAAACTAGCAGATATCTGGGAGGACACCATACACATTGTGATTGCACAACCTATTCCTGCCATTCCAGTTTTTGACGTGAAGCCAGAGGACGAGAATAGTAGAGTGCGTAGGCTTCACGGAAACAAGATGTTGCCCATTGTGTCAATTCCTGCTGCTGAAGAAATCGTTCCATCATCTGTCGACCTTTCAGATTCCGAGTCACTCAACGCAGAAGATGTGCACCAGAGAAACGATGACTCTGTTACCAATCACAATCATATTGGTACATCAGAAGAAGAGTCAGATGAGTCATCGTCGGATGTAACCGCTGTACCCAGGTATGTCATACCGCAGAGAAGGGGCAGACGAAATCGGCGACCACCGGATCGGTATTGTCCGTGATGCA
>JAULCC010303577.1:0-12037 GCA_032358795.1 Nuttallia obscurata | reverse complement strand
ACATAGACTATTGATTATGAATTATTTATTTCATGTCAGTAACACTCATGTAAATAAAAAAACAACAATGATTTATTTATTTTGACTAGTTTTACCTGTTTTTCAGCCTTGTTCGGCGTTATACTGTGTATATCTCGCTCGCAAGCGGAAGTCACAGTGGACGATGGAGTGTACACTGTGGAGATATTATGTCAACAAAACTAACTGTTGCCTTGAAGTTAAAATTTAGTTTTTTTTATTAGTTTAAGTTTTCATTTTTATGCAGCTTCGAATACTAGACAGGGATTTGATAGACTTTTTCAACTAGAATATGGATGTACGTTTTTGGCTCATGGTTATCAATAGATTTACCATAGCGTCGTTATATGGTCAACGTCATACATTAAACAAAGCTAATGGAATGTCCAGCTTTTATCTTCCTTTATTGTTGTATCATGTGATAAAAAGAATACCAGATCCGTTTTCACTTTAAATAAGATTTTATTAGACTCGTCCTGGAACTTTAATTAAGCTCGCCAGAGGTGCGCTTAATAAAGATTCCTGTACTCGTCTAATTAAATTATATATAGAGTGAAAACTCATCAGATATCCTCTATGTATAGCCATTCATACAGCTTTGGTTGCTTTGAAGTTTTGTTTCACATTTCCGTCAGATATATTTTACTTATATCAAGGCGGTCAGGTACCATAACCACCACGTGGCTGATGTCACACCACCACGTGACCACAAAGTATTTTCAGACTCAGCTGAGTTTTAGATTGGAATTGCTTTCTGTAATTGTCTTTTGACATTTTAACCTAAATGCCATGATACAATGCTTACTGAGACTGTACAACAATGTAAAATGGGCATTGTCATCTCGATATTTACTCTTAAACATCCAATTTAGATATATATGACAAGACCGTTTCATTCTCAAACTCAGCTGAGACCGAAAAATGTTTTGTGAACGCGTAACACAGACCACTTATGGGTATCTCACACTGTATAAACTAGTATTACCTCAAGCAACTAACGTATTTCAACTTGAAAGAGCAGTGGAGGAGAAGTGACCATACCATTTCAGTAATGCAAATTATTCACTGAGCTATCTCTCATACAATAAACTTATTTTTGATATAATACAAAACATTTCAGTAATACATAAATCAAAGATGAAAACACTTGTATAGATATGCTAAATTTAAATTTGTAACCTTTGAAACACGTTGAATTTCAGACAGTTCTTATGGTCATGTATTGTTTCTACATCTGGTTATAAAAATAGAAACATTTTTAATGTTGCATGAATCTCTTATCTTTATTATTTCCAGATTGTATATTTTAGCAGTTTTAAACTTTAAACTTATTTCTTTTCTATTTCTAACTGATTCGCCATCCATGACCGCTATTTATCCCGTTTCCCACAATCATCTCCGCTGGCTCGCCGCTTTGTATCGTATTCCCTCACGATCATCGCTGTTCGCCAGATGACATGTATTCATGTGTTCGTTGTCTTGTGATCTGTCTCCGCTACTCATGGCCCCCGTTGCTTTCGCCTGTTGTTTCCCCGAGGGCTGGAGGTAGCTTCAAAGTTCTCGCCAATCTCCTCCTCAGATTTGTCTTTCCTTGCTCTCACATTATATTTCTGTAACAGATTCAGCTCCTGAAACGTCAGCCCATACTAAACAGCTTCATTTTTGTAAAGTATTTATCTTGAAGCTGGTAACGGATTACTAAATACTTTTAGGAACACGTCACTTCCGTACATTAAAACGAAAGGAAGTGAGCGATTTTACAAGTATCTCTTTACTATTTACGTAGTGCGCATTGATGCAACGATGTAAATATAGAAACCGTGATATAAACAAACATGCTAAATATCGACCTGATCATCACTAGTTCTTTTGATGAATATGTTTAAGTTACGGGACAAACAATGGGAAGCTATGTTACAATTAGCCAACCGAATTGGCGCCTTAATCGGTAACTAATGTTGTCAGAACTTGTGGCCCAACCCTCTTGCTTATATATACATCCTCAATTTAACTCAGTTGATAAAACGTTCTTCATATTTGCAATGTATGAAATGTGTTAAAAATCATTGTTTCTGTATAAAATGTATATGTATATAAGCAAATAAATACGTTTAAACTAAACTAAACATCTGACCCTTTTAGGTTGGGAAAATACTTTACAACCATTGATTTCATTGTCGTGGAAATACAATGATTATGTGACCCAAACAGCACGTGAGCTTGAAAGTAGGTCGAACCTATGGCAGAGGTGAATCTGAATAAGCCGGAAGTGCAAAAGATTGAGTACTCGCACACTTTTGGTCCAACTGCCTCTTACCACAATTGTGGAATCTACTCTGCATTTCCCAGTTATACCAATATTCTTTCAGACACACATTGCTACTTTAACGGACACTTCAAGCTTCACAGTCAGTTTTTTTCTGGTTTTCCTCAGTCTCATTGAGGTAGGAGACACTGAAAAGCGTCTCTGAAATCTACACCTGGCTCAAGATTTGAACCCAAGACCTCTGGATTATAAGCCTCGCGCGTTAACACTGGATAACAAACCCATCCTTATAATCATTATTTTAGATTAAATCATAAGTATATCGTAACTCAATTTGGTTGGTTTTATACATTTTAACTGTTATATATATTATCATTTTAAAAAAAACGTATTAGCGTGAGTTATGATAAAACATATGTTTGTCTGTCTGTCTCATGACAGAGACTGTGTTTCTGCTGTAGGATTATTCCTGCTCTATACTCAAAATCTTACCGATGTTTGCAAGACCAGTCTATATAACTGATTGTAGTTGCATAATAATGACGTTCTGTTCATATCTCAATCGTTTTCCTTTTGCAGCATTATCAAAAGGCTCAACTCTAAATCCCAAACAAATGTCTTTTCAGTGCGAACAGACAGAGGTATTCACTGTTCTAAATGCTGCTAGGACACGACCTTTTTTGAGATTAAAACAATTTGAAAAACTCACAGACAGGGTCGATTGAAGAAATACCTGTTATCTAATCAAGCTGTCTCAAGGACTCTCAACCTATTTACTTTTACATATTAATTTTCGTACATGATTAAAAGGAAAAACATGTAATGTTTTCCTTCGTGCGTTGAGAATGAAAATAAGTTTCATTGAGACGTCGGATTTTATCGATCTGTTGGCACCACTTTCTTTGAAGTTCAATACAATGACACGTTTATGATGCCATGTAGTAAATTATTTGTTTTTAATTCATTATTCAGTTGAAACTTTTCTCCAATAATTAAAGTCAAAATCAGTTTCTAACTGACGAACGTCTACACCCATTACAGTAACAAACTCAAAGGGGAAATATATTTATATCAGCTTTTCAAACTAAGCTTTATCAGACGTCACTGTAGTTGTCAGTAATACACGTAGCCCGGACACGCCCGCTAATCGGGGTGGTTTTCCGGCCTACCGCTATCAGACCCGGCTGTCTGGTTTATTCCTTACCGCGGCTGTCCAATGACAACGCAGTTTCGGAATAGCCTCACTTTTGTTTTGAACGCGGAGAGGAGAGGGTCAGTACACTGGTTTTCTCGTACCATCCTCCATCCCTTCCTTCTCCTTTCAGTTATTTATTTTGACCTTTGCAGTGTCTGTCTAGCAGTTTTTAGATATGTTTTTGTTGTGTGTTTTTTTATTATTGTTTTTTTTTTAACTATGATAAAATATTGTTTATGATAAATATGCACTTAGTTTAAGTGACTTGATATTATACTTCATGCTTTTTTTTTTCTCGGGGCCAACGTTGTGCCCCTTAGGCCCTTCTGTGGGTCGGACTACTATTGATAAAGTTTGCTTAGTTTTGTAATTAAAGCGTCATGCGGGCTGCATCCTGCTTGACAATGTCAAATGCACATTTGATTTGCTCTAATCTTAAACTCCCGGCCTTTAGCCACAAATAAAACTTCAGCATTCTAGATTCGCTCACCTGTTAAATATTGCTCATGCGAAAATTTGGTATAAAGATTTTATTCATTTCTTAACATAGCCTTCAAAAGGTTATAGTTCCTCTTAGAGCCCTCCAGAAAAGAAAGGGAGCAAAAGAAGCCAGATCACGCCAGTGTTTAAGCCTTCGCCGCCATAGGCGACCCCATGATATTTCTTGAAAACACTTTGAATCCAGATGAAACGTCGAGTAACACGGCGTCTCATCAGGATCCAAACTATTTGACTCCTGATACTTTTTTAAAACACACATTCAAGAACTATTCATTTTGAACATTAAGACAGATGGCATTATATGCCACTGAAAATAACTTGGCGCCAAAGGGGTTAAAACTAGTCTTGATTGCTGTCAAATCGACACCTACATTGTTTTTAGTTATCAAATAAACAGATAACTTATAATTATTTGGCACTTTCATCCTTATATGTTTTCAACTTCTCCTGGTATTCCTCAAATATTGGAACAACCTGCAAATATCAAAGAAGTTATAAGAATTGTTAACGATATTCTCTTTCTTCTAAGATACAGCTGTCAAAACTCACACGGACTGTAATACAATAACCCGGTTTGACGTAGGGCCGTGTTTGCGATGGCATTAGACTGTTCGATATCGCATAGAAGTGACAGGTCTAATTTCATGTAATCATTATCTATATAAAAGGAAGTTGGAAATTAAATTTTATAGTATGATGAGATACAAATTGACAAAAGTACATGATCTTTTGAAAAGGAAAATCTGAAGACTACAAATTATTAATCTGTTCTTGGATGATAGGGTTTCCGATTAAGCTATTTATATCCTATTTACATGTATTTACATATCGGCCAATAAGAAAACGCGTTTTATACAAACAGATAAGATGATTACAGTCATAAGTGTATACTTCCTGTGGTCTTGAAGAATAGGAATCCGTGATAGTTACTATAGGACTCCGCTAAATATAGAAATTGTAGGTATTTTAAAAAATTTGAAAGCTACGATCTGATTGGCTGGCTAATATTATCAAGATTACGTTGAAAATAACGATTTGATTGGCTGGCTAATATTTTCAAGATTACGTTGAAAACAACGATTTGATTGGCTGGCTAATACTATCAAGATAATGTTGAAAACAACGGTTTGATTGGCTGACTAATACTATCAAGATTACGTTGAAAACAACGATTTGATTGGCTGGCTAATACTATCAGGATTACAAACGTCGTCGTTCTCAGCGCAGCGTACGTGTATATTGAAGAGATGTACTTAAGTAAGATTGGGAGAGATATGACATGTTGGATGCCTCACGTGCTAGCTTGTCATTTATACGGTAATGTTGATATTTATTAGACGAGCCAAGGAATCTTTATAAGTGAGCCTCTGAATCTGATATTCTTTTTATCACATGACAATACAAAAAACGGTAAAAATTTTCATATTCATGTTGTGACGTCATCGGTTTTTATACATGTATGTAACGTGTTGTTTTTATAAGAAAATACGTTATGATTATATTAAACCGGAGATAAACAACAATTTGTGATAAATACATTTCCGATTTTTTATCGTTTTATTTTTCCAAAGTATATTGAACATCACAATACCAAATCAAATGCCTATAATAAACATTCTAGTAGATGAAATTAATTCATTTCCGTCTTTAGTTTGGACGTAATGTAGAAAAAAAACCTCAAAAAGAAATAATCACCTAAGGGTTGATTTTTCATAATGTGATTGAATTTCAAATTGAATCAGTTAACATTACTTTACCAAAAACCAACGTCAATTGTTCAATGAAATGGAGAATTATATGCATATACGAAAATTAACAACAACAAAAAAAAACAGCGGTTGTTCTTGGATAGGTCGGATATTGCTACATATACTCGTTTGTGGCAGTGCTGATGTACACCAGATTGGCCTCGTTTTGACCAGTTGCACACAAAGTTGAAACTTTTCTGCTTTCTCCAAAATCGTCATTATTTCAGTCACTTTATATCATTCTTTACGGAGAATATAACACTGAGAACTTTCTATGACTAAATTTGAAGAAGTCATCTTGAACGTCATGTAGACAGATTTCTAGGAAGTTACAAAAGTGGAAATTATGACGTCATATGAAATTATGACGTCACTTCCTGTTTAAGCGCCAACTATGAATCTAAATACTATATTTATAAAAGGAATGTACTTTGGCAATAATGTGCCAAAGTTAGAATGTGTACCTTTAGAAATGCCCAAGTAATGAGTGGATAGATTACATTCCCTTTTGTTTTTGGACACCTTGTACAATGAAGCAGCTAACTCTGATTATGTAGCCGGCCATAGTACTTAGTCCTATATAAACATACCCGAGAAATCGCTCAATTCTGCCTTATCAACATATTAGTCCGAGATAACGATTCTCCGGCATGTTTGTAGGACTGTACTGTGTGACCTCGTTTGTCCCGGTTTACTTATTTATATATTTCCAATACATCTCCTCTATTACCCGCAGTCTCCAATACTCAGCCACTGCAGCGTTAATGATATACACCTGTGGTCAATAAGTACATTGCATATTAATTCACTTTGATTTAGTTTACATAACCAGTCCAATGACTTGGACTTCCTGTTTGCGGTTACACAATACGATAGCCAACTGTCATATTTAGAGATAGACATCAGATCATGAAATGGAAATTGTATGTTACTGACCCCTAAAAGTTGGAATGTTTTTTTTTGTGTGTGTGTGTGTTTTCATTTTTTTCTGATAACCTATTTTTTAATCTATGCGAAAACAATATAACGCCACTACATTCGAAGCGTGTGTAAGTAGCGAAGCGAATGTATGCAAATGCACTTGTCTCTCTTTGACAGAACATAATGATTTATTGTAAATATTAATATTTTTCCAAATAAATTTTCATGGAACAAACTATGCAATATTTTTTTCACCTAACATACATTCCCAAAGCACTCATTTGAGTAATTTCATTCGTCGATAAGGAAGGAACTGTATAAAGTATTATAAACAAATGTTGGTGCGAATGTGTCACTTGTACCGTCGTTCATAAAAAGTCCCCTGACTCTTCGAAAATTTAGACTTATACTCTAAACAGTTTTACTCCATTGGAATATTACAGGCAATTAGTATAACATATAATAAAGTCTCTTATAATTCAAATTTAAATGGCATGGTTAACACTTATTAACTGCATATGTATGTATATTTGTATATTGTTACCATGATGAGACTCAAATAAGGAATAGTAATATCTCTTTCGTAGAACAACTGTCTTTGAAATTATCGCAAACAAGAAAGTAGAGAAACCCCTCAATAATAAGGCATCGATTCGTGCATGCGCCGGTTCAATTTGATCGTAATTACACAATAAGAGTAACACAATGGAATTAGAAGGACTGAAAGTTTTACAAAAAAGCGATCAAACAACCAAATTTCACAAAAAAACAGAACACTTCATTTGTTACTGACTTAGGCCGCTTAATACTATCAGTTTGTTTACTTGGTGTTTCTATACTTTAACCTTTAGCCTGCTTAGGGCGACTGTGATAGAATTTGCAAACAGCGTCGGCGTTTAATTAATATAAAACAAAATAAATAAAAAATAGATATATTCCTTCGATTTTTTAAATTTTTTATGTAAGACTATCCAATCAAAAATATAACAGCGGAATTCTGTAGCAACAAAATGAAACCTACATCGTGCTATCATATGAGCTGCCAATATGAGTTGACAAAAGCTGTCTAAAATAAGCTGCAAAGAAGCTGTCTAAAATGAGTTGTCAACGCCTGTATAAAAATGTGTAAACAATAGTTGCATTAAGGACATATCCGAGAATAAGTTCTAGCGCGGAGAATTTTATAAAGCTTTTTGCACATGTGCAATGGGATAAAAGGAACAGAAAACAGAGTTTAAAAATATAGGTTTCCATCATCGTTTTTGTGCTATGTCTATTTGTAGAACACCACTATTTGGTACTTTTTCAAAAATGATAGTCAGCATAAAACAACAAAAGCACCATAAAATTAACAATAAGTTCATGCATTCTATATTCAGATACTTGTAGAAGACAATATTATAACCCTTCAATATCATATTTTTACACAAAATATTACATATGAAAATAGTAATTTTGAAATAAGCCGCAAAGTCAGAAAACTAGCAAAATTTTAACAAACTTGTCAATGAAAAAAGAATCTTGCTCGGAGAATATGTTAATTTGTTTTCTATAATTGTCCATTATTATATATACTAAAAGGATATAAATAGAAACATATACCTTGTCATGCTTGCTTTTTGTGAAGTTAACATTTTATAACTCACCGTTTTTGAAAATGCATACTTTTTGAACAACACACATATGATAATTTTTAAATTACCATGTTTTATAGCAATAAATATTATCACAATTCGACGACCTTCTCTGCAAGACAAAGATTTTGTCGGTGGTTCAACTTCAAAGCTAATAACGTTATCTCCCAAAATTACCTGAGTACCGAATCCGAAAGTGAAATGTCCGAAATAGTGTTCACGTTAAATGTTACTTTCACTTTCACATTCATTGATATGTGACTTAAAATAACGTATTTTAACAGCGCTTTCTGACCGCTTTCTTGGGATAAAGGCACCAGATATACGTCTCTTGTATTCTGACATGATAAGTGTTTGTCTTTGCATATTTTTAACCCAAAAGAGAAACTGCCAACAATGAAAGGAAACATGCCCATAAAGTTGCACATTGGCAACTCTCAGATTTGTCTATAAACTGAATTGTCTTTGGATTGCTATATAAGCGTATAAGCTGTGAACCGCGCCTGTTGTTGTTTGTACATATGACTAGTTCTGGCAAACAATTTCTAGGTCAACCTTTAATCGCCATAGGTGAAGTGAAGCCATAGGTGGTCTAGGCGTGTGATTGATGCCGAGATTACTCTTTATTTGTCCAGGAAAAGGATACCAGCAAACGTTTTGAATGACAACTTGGGAGTATCAAGCGGAGGTCAACAGAGCAATTAGATAAAAAAAAAATATAAAAAAAGACGAAACAAAATCTGAGATTAAAGCAATCACGTGCGTCTAACTGAAAACATATATGTCAATTATATGTGTTATACCTGATATTGTAGATAGCGTGGCTTATCCGTTGTGGAAAATCAAAATCGCATTATTACGGACTCGATGTTCAGTAGGTTACATGAAGGATAACTAAGTATATGTCATTATAAAAAAATACTGATCACAAACATTTCTCCATGCGCCTATGTCAGTGAAAGACTGGCGTGACGTTCCATTTGAAGAATTAAGTTTATTGTACTTGGTCGCATATTATTTCAGCAATTACAAACATCTGTAATTAACAGACGCATTTATGACATGGACAATGTTAGGGCTTTGTTTAGTTGTTACGTGTAAAACAATTCTATTATTCTATTTATATTCTATTTATATATCTATATAGCATCGACTGTCAAGAGTGCGAAAACTGGAATATATTGGTATGCGTACAAAAAATGAATGAAAGCGCTGCAAGAAATAATTCAGTATGAATTAAACTTGCCGGAGCTTGAATAAAACAATACTTCTTTCCTGACTATAAAGCAATGGTTCTATACGTAGGGACAGTGGTCTGGCGGTAAGACGCAGGAATCAGGATAAAAAGGTCCTGGGTTCAAATCCCTCCCGGGCCGTCGGAATTTTCTGGGCAGAAAATTATTCCCACATGTGCTTCACTCGACCTAGGTGTAGAAATGGTGACATGTAAAGGTGCAAGCCAATGTGCCGTGGCTGCAATCTGCTCATTCTATCAACAGTCAACTTACAATATGATGATCAGGACAAACACCACCTTTGAACGTATGATACCCCAGTATGAAAAAGAGTGCTATATAAATGTGAAAAATAACCTGTTGTCAAGTTAAATGCACATAATGGCAATGTGGCATTGATGCTTAACATTTTCGATGCCGGAAGCAATACCGCGCATGCGCAATATTTCGTCTGCCTTTTTTTAACTTTTCTGTTTCCCGAAACTTTTGGCAAAAGAACTGACTGAGTGTCAAACAGCTTGAATCCGGATTCAATCTGTTTGCAAATGACTTAAAACTCGGGGTAAGGCAGTTTAGGGGTTTAACTTTGGCGTGACTTAGGGGTTAAACTTTGGCGTGACAGAAATGTAAGAATCATTCTACATGTACTTGACGGAAAATATAGAATGTCATTCGAGCATAAGAGAGAAAATGGCTTGACGTAATCGGATCGTAAGATATGTGAGATATCTAGCCGACATTTGCGAATTCATCAATTTAATTCTGTACTTCCGTTGACGTCAAATACCAACATGATAAGATTTCTTTTTTCTAACTTGGTATTTATCTTAAATACATTAAAATGTCAACATGGATACATGTTTTCGTGTAATTTTTGCTGACAGTATGTTTTCGTGTAACCTTTGCTGACAATATGTTTTCGTGTAATCTTTGCTGACAATATGTTTTCGTGTAAACTTTGCTTACAGTATGTTTTCGAGTAAATTCGGCTAACAGTATATTTTCGTGTAATCTTTGCTGACAGTATGTTTTGTGTAATCTTTGCTGACAGTATGTTTTCGTGTTAATTTTGCCTTTCGTGTAATCTTTGCTGACCGTATGTTTTCGAGTAAATTCGCCTAACTGTATATTTCCGTGTAATCTTTGCTGACAGTATGTTTTGTGTAATCTTTGCTGACAGTAAATTTTCGTGTGAATTTTGCCTTTCGTGTCATTTTTGCTGACCGTATGTTTTCGTGTTATATTTGTTGACAGTTTAGTTTCGTGTAATCTTTTTTGTTAGTAAGATTTCATGTTATATTTGCTGACAGTATGTTTCATGTAAACCTTACTGACAGTACGTTATTGTTTAGTCTTCGTCTTACAAATAATTAAACACACCTTTGTTGCCACGTTTTGTTGCTATGAAACTTGCACACTCCTTTAAGACAATGAAACGAACTAAATATTTAGAACGGCAACCCTAGCTTAATCATAGAAGTAATTATGGTAACGTTGTACGTATATATTATCCTGCTGTCTATCCGATTGATTTTGTTTCATTGAACTAATTTATTTCATTGTTACAATTACTGCTATGATTTATGTATAAGCAGAGATTTAAAGGTCACTGGTCTGTGAAATTTTCTTTTATGAGTAAAGTCAATATAAATGTTTGATCTACATCAGCTAATGAAACATTTATCAATGCAAGGCCACAATACCTTCAGTTATAAAAGCGCACCGATCAATTGCAGCGCTGCGAATATGATATGGGTAAATAAAACATTCAGCTATTTTTAGCAACAAGTTACCACAACTTGCCTACAACAACGAAAAATGCGACCAACTCACATGAAATGGACAAAAGCAACACTAGTTTGTTGCGCTGCTTTCTAAATCTTTATATATAAAGGTGTCTGGCAGGTTTCAAGAAACAGATTCTTTCACATAAATGGTTTACAAACAACAAGAATGGTTATTGGATGGAATTCAGATTGAATATCTGTTGACACATGCAAATCATTACTGGTACTGTGTGCCCTGTGGCCCCGTGATTTTAAAAAAAGGTCGTGCTTAACTCATTTTGAGCATATTAATTCAGTTATTTCTTTAAGTTAAGATATTTGAGACAACAGAATTTCATGCACATATTAGCATGTATTTACTATATGCATAAAGGTTTCAAAATACATTTTAATCTAATTTATGAAATAATTCACTAAAAATTGATAGTTAAAGAATTCAGCATGAACCTGAGTTAAGCACGCAAACAGTTTTAAAAATATGGGGCCAGGTTTCAAAACTGAAAAGTGAAAGTGAAACCTTCCTTTAAAACTATGTTCGTTTTCCAGATTGAGCACAGAAATAGTAGTTACACACGTAATTGTATATAAACATTTAGCCAGCTATGGGCGACCGTGATAGAATTTGCAAACAGCTTGGATCCAGGTTAGACGCCGAGTACCTCGGCGTCTAATCAGGATCCAAGCTGTTTGACATTCGGTTAATTGTTTCTCCAAATATTGGGCGATTCTGAT
>JAULCC010303467.1:0-12037 GCA_032358795.1 Nuttallia obscurata | reverse complement strand
ATCGAAATGAAAATTTATCGATCGCACGATTATTTGGTCGCATCTGATCGTGCGCCAATTGTGAAAGGGGCTTTAATTCGCACATTTTACACCCTTTTCATACTTTTGTATAAAACACCAAACTATATGACTTGCATTAAGCATATTTCTTCCAGATCATTGTCTTTCGCATAAAATATCATCAAAGATAAATCAATGGTAATGTTCCTTCCGCAAACATTATATTGAACATTTTTTGATGTTTGAAATTAACTATGTTCAACAAAAAGCAATATTTAGAAGAGAATAACCACAAATGATTGCATCATGGGAAACTATTGATTTAGTTCTGGTAATAATTGTGTTTTTATTGTCTTTGACCCATTCGCCGCATGTAAGACAAAGCTAAAAATTGGCATTATCGTATTTGTATTAGGTAGATATGAGCTTTTATACGTTTTCCCCTCGAAATGAGTATGTTTTAAAGGACTTCAAGAAGAACGATATAGTGATATTTGTTTGTGGAACACTCACACACAGCTTGTTTAAACATAAACTATTGTCATAAGTACAATGGAATTTGGTAAAAGTTATTACAACATTATTAAAGCCTTCTCCTGATGAATAGTTAAAAAATATGGTAACATGACAACAATAACAAATTAATATTTACAATTAATACCAAAGGAAGAAAGAAAACTCATGGTTAGAGTTATGTAAAATCTAAAGCTAGGAAAATGAAAATGTAACCAAATGTTGCTTACAGTTATAAGGTTTATAACTTTAAACTATACAAACATTATGAGGACTACACTATGTAACTTTTATCTTTATGCAAACATGCTATGGGTACACTTAAATTTTAACCACCAAAAATAAGGAGTAAGGAAATGAACGGACAGATGAAATAAAAATATAGTATAGAAAAAGCGTATTTGAGAATGAGGTGTTGATCAGAATCTAACTGAAGCTGTATTATATTGGTGAACGATATCAAGTATATACTGGTTTCCTCAAGAGATAGTGTCGGGTTTCAAAACAGAAGAAGATCTAATGTTACATTTCTAAAATGTTGAAAAGTATCATGAAGAATGTGTTGATGAATTGCATGATTTGTTCACTCAAAGAAAAAATGAAAAAGCGTTTTCACAAGTTGAGCCACCTACACAGGATGTTCAGCTAAATTCTGTTAACTATCTTCAAAAAACCGCAAATGTTTTATTCATTGGCTCATGTGGAAGACTCCTATTATGCCTGACTTACATTTCAAATTGCATCAAGTATTGGTTACAATTTTTACGTATGGATGAATATAAATATCCTAATCAGTGTTATTTAATGCTGACACAGCTAGATGATGCAGACAGGAGAACATGTACAACCTATTTCAAAGACGTTTTATGTATGCACGGTTTTGGTAAAGTTTAGCTTCCTCAAGGGGTGGTTTCCTTTAATAATGTGTTTAAACAAAGCATTAAAGGTTGTTACTTGCAGAAATGGCAAAAAGATGTAAATTCTCTTTCTAAAGCATTTCATTATAAGCATTTTAAACCTAGCCTTAACGTAGAAACGTACCTAAAAATATCTATTTTACAAACAAAGAGTAACTGTTTCAAATTATAGATGCTCGGGACATTCTTTAATAATTGAAAAAGGGAAACATATGGGTCTCGATCGCCTTTTACGGTTGTGTCCGTTCTGTAAAGATACACAAATAAAAAAGTTATGAAACCTTTCCGGATACTTTTCTAACAGCCTTCGTATACAGGAAATATCCGTTGTTGAAGACGAATTTCATTTCTTCTTCGAATGTTTTATGTATAATGAACTTCGACAAATATATTTCAAGGAACATTGGCGGAACAATATCTCCTTAGACAAATTTTACTAGTTACTGTCCTTGAATGACGAAGCAACCATTTTTATAATGTCAAGATACCTTCAATCTGCTTTTACCTTAATATCATCTAGATTATATCCAACTTGACAGTATCTATGAAATGTATTACTTTATAGTTCTCATGCTTTATAAGATCTAAAACAAAAGCCTAGTTTATCGGATCTCAAACATTTTAGACTTAATATTCTAACAAAAGATCTTGATTATAAGTTCAACAATATCATTTTGGGAGATGACATTGGTGAAATAATATATGGTGTTCTATCTTGCATCTTTAAAGTTAGTAACTGATTTAAATATACTGGAGTATCAGCATTATGTTTTTTATAGAAAAAGGACAGCTTCTCTGCCTTCTGTGGGATAAGGGTCTAATCCTGTTTCACTATGCAAGCATTCTGTTTTACAAAATGTAGGCAAACCTGTGATGATTCGCGCTGTATTTAGTTAAACGGTTGCTTTTACGCTCAAAGATGCTTTACATATCATTGCTCCGATCATCAGATTGTAAGTCGGCCGTTAACACATTGCGCAGATTACAGCAACGGCACATTGACTTACACCTTCACAGGTACTTATTTATACACCTATTTAGAGTGAGGTACATGTGGAATTAATTTTCTACCCAGAATTCTCCGATTGCCCGGATGGAGTTTGAACCTAGGACTCAGGATTCTAAGACCTGCGTCTTGCCACTAGACCACTGTCCCAACACATGTTTTTTTGTCTTCAATGCATTGCCAAATTTTACTGTATGTTTTAATAAGTTAATACAGTACTGTGTTTTGGCAAAAATCCCGATTGAAAGAGATACATCAAGTTTTTATCAAAGAAAAAGTTATGTACATATTAAAATACCTCTAAACACTTGTCAATTACGAAATAGGTCTGTAGATTGTTGAAGAATATACAAAACTTCTTTTAAATATCTGCAGTACAACAGCATGCTTCTATTAAGACATACACAATCTAAGGACATGTTAATCAATAGAGAAAGAGGTTTACATACTGGAGCTGAAGTATCTTTAAGCATATTATGACTAATCGAACTGTTCCCTCCCGCTAGCTTTATCTAATTTCAGTATTTCAGTTTATTCAGGATATCTTTCTCTAATTTCATTGCATATAACATTTATAGTTTCCGGATATTACATCTGAACCATTTTCTTGATCACATAATGCGCGTAGAGCACCAAATGTATCAATACCCTAAATTCATCTAATCCAAAATCATATTGGAAACTTATTCGAAAACTCCCAAACACGTCAAGTGCTTCTGGTGCTGTATGCCTATTATGTGACCCAGAAAAAGGTTCAGTTGTCACTGATGTTAAAGTTAAGGGCCCAGCTAATTATTTCTGCTCCATTTCTAGCATACATTATACAAATGAAGTCCGCATTCATTCATATCTGGAAACTATAACATCACACAAACAAAACTCCATTTTAAGTATCTGTTCGATTCCATCGTCAGATACTTTCGATACGCTACTATGCTATGCTTCGTTGATGGCCGTGAATCATATACAACGGACAATTAAAATAATTAGGCAGTTTCATTGATTGCGCTTGAGAACCACTCGGTAAATCTTACTTGTGAAATCTAAGGTTTAGTTACATGGTTGTGTTCATATTTATATTATTAATGTCACTTTCTGTCCTACAAGGGGTACTTTAGACGTCAAAGAGAGAGAGAGGGATGCGGAAACAGAAAACTCTTCCGTATAGATCTTTGGTATTTTATGTACCCAGTGTATAGCACTAATACACGTGGGGTTGAATTTTCTAAAGCGTTTGATTATGAAAACGTAATGTTAATAGACAGTTACAGAATTGTAGCGTGTAATTTCAATGGAGGAAGTGTCCCCCCCCCCATTATTACTCATGGAAACAAGATTTTGTCGGTACATTTTTCCATTGTATGAATAAAGTGTAACGAACGAAAATACAGTCTTTGTGAATAACGTTTGAAATACCAAAATTGTATAATTAACGGATTGTTTCTCTTTTCCCTTTCAAAACAGTCTTGAACATTTAAATGCATTGATATAACCTAGTCCATGTTTTTTTTAAAATAAATTTGTCAGTGTTTTATGCAATACATATATTGAATTGAATTGAATATTGTTATATAAAAATAAAATTGCAAAAATATTATTTTACTACCGGTATGTAAAACAATGATACTTTAGTCTTTTATTGTCGCCCCACTGAAGTGGGGAGTATTGATTGGAATAGGATATTTTTGTAGGTGGAGGGGCACTTATTCTTTTTACAAGATTATTCGATGCAATAAAGTTTTACCGTGGAAGTATGTGTAACATGTTTTAATTGTTTAATTTTATCATTAAGAAAAAATCTTTTATTCATTCCCTGATGTGGTGCACGCTTTCAAACAAATCGTGCACCACATACGGGAATAAAGTAAAAGCGTTTGATTTGAATAATTATAGATAGTGTATGTCCTACTTTCGAAAAAGAAAATATTAATTCGGGATATTTTCTTACTAGTTCAAAAATGAATTTTGATGTTATTTAACGACGAATTTTCCCTTCATCTGTGTGACCTCACTCTCCGTATCTCGTCCGCATAAGTATAAAACCGCTCAGCTTGCGGTCGGAATTTGCGTGATGCGGATGCATACACATGTAATACCGGTCTTCAGCACGCGTTGCACACGTTATCAGCCGGCATATGTATTATTTAAATTTCGCTAGTCATATGAGTGAAAACTTTTACTTTCATTTTTCATTGTTTTAATTCTGGCATATTCTGTTAATTGAGGTTACATCGTCCTATCATATATTTTCATTTCCCTTTCAATAAGAAATGTATTTCCATGTACATGTATGCACTCACCCCCTCGCAATTGTTGCTAAAATAATACGTTGCTGTTTTTACTATTGTGCTCTTGTGTTAACCACTTAGTAAAGTTTTAAACTTATGTATGCCTTACAAGTGACAGAAATAGTTTTGCAAGACATAGTAACGTAATTCCCTATAATAAGGACACGCTAGCAAATCATGGTATTCAGTTTCTAGTACATTCATATTGCATTTTTCACTCCAGGTATATTTTTGAAACTGTGTTCTCCCATGGATAACTTATGTGCTGAACATCTAAATTCTGTTAACTAAAGGATGTTCTTAGGTAAACATGGTTAACTACTCTAAGTAATGTTTCTATGTCAACATTCGTTTTGAATGAACGGTACGTGTCCAGTATTGTCGATGTTGCTAGATTAGAAAGTCACGGTTGTAGGTATAGGTTACATGTACATTTGATTATTTATTGCAACTGTAAATCAATAACTGTATAACTATTGAAAACCTTCAATTATCGGTAAGGCGTTTAACTTATTTGACCATTCGTTTATGAGTTTACCGTTTTACATGCATAAAAACTTATATTGCAGAGAGTCTAGGCGAAATGTAGGTGTTCTCACTTGCGAATAAATACATAGAAAATTCTCCTAAATTCTCCAGAAATAGCAGAATTGGTTGTTTTTTGCCTGGCCATCAGTATTTGTTTAATAGACTTAAGATGTTTTCGTTCGAATTACCGAGATTTATAGAAATCCTATATACTCGAGTTAAAGTTTAAAATCGATGAAATCATTCTGTCAGATAAGTTTACGTTTTCTGATAACTCGATTAGAACAACATCAATTAGGGAACTTTTTGAAAACAATGACCGCAAATGCTGCATAAGAGAGGTCGATTGTTTCAGCTTGCCTACAAAACTGCTACTTGAAAACAAAACTTAAACCTTTATTTGATGTCAACTTTTACATAGGTCGTGTGCTTCTGATAAGCGGGCGTCTTCTTCGTGTTATGTTTACTTTATCTAAATCTTAAAAGTGTAGCTTCCGATATATTTGTTTATTTAGCTGTGTTATGTCTTTATATTCTTTACCATATGGTCCAAAATATAAATGGTATGGTACGTAAATAGCTTCATAACCTAGGATGAACAGTATGTTAAGTAAAGAAAAGTGTGTTATATGAGCAGAGGTTTTTGAATTCAACAATAAAGTATCACATATAGTAAGCAGTTACAACTTTGTCTGCAGTTTTGTAGTAAACGGAATCTAGTTGAAATTTAAAGTACGAACAGGAAAATTGTTACACAAATATACTGAAAAAATATGGAGAACAAAATGAGTCAGAGGAAAGGTACTGATGAAAATAATGCAAGAAATTACCAAAACTGCGTAGTTGAGGAGAATAGTAGTGAGGTCGATACTGACACATCACGTGTCAAGGTTAAGCAACGACTCGGACTTTTTACTGCAATTGCAATCATTATGGGAAGTGTCATTGGTTCAGGAATATTCATATCTCCGAAGGGAGCTCTGCAACAATCTGGATCTGTCGGTATGAGCCTTTTGCTATGGACTGTTAGCGGCATTATGTCTCTAATACTTGCCCTCGTTTATGCTGAGCTCGGCGTCATGTTGCCGACATCTGGTGGTGATTACACCTTTATCAGGCTGGCTATAGGCTCAGCTCCTGCGTTTTTAGTTGTTTGGGCGCAAATTGTAGTTATTAATTCTGGCGGTCGTGCTGTTTTGGCGTTGGTTTTCGCAGATTATTTGTGTGCACCAATATTCGGAAATTGTGGCGCACCAGACAACATACGCAAAACTCTAGCTGCAGTAAAGCTTATTACCATGGCAATCACAAATACGATAAGCGTACGTCTTGTTGCCTCATTGCAAGGATTGTTTATAACTTTAAAAGTTTCAGTTTTATTGATAATAGTTATAGGAGGACTGGTAAAAATTATCGAAGGCAAAGTGATTAACCTCGAGGATGCATTTAAAGGATCAAAAATGGACATGGAATCAATTACTCTGGCGGTGTATAGTTGCATGTGGGCTTATACTGGATATGGAGCCATAAATGAAATAGCTGAAGAAATTATTGCTCCCAAGAAAAATATTCCAAAAGCATTGGTGATATCCTTGTTACTAATTACATCTATATATGTAGCCACAAATCTGTCTTATTTTGCTGTTTTGCCGAAGAAAGAATTCCTCTCTGTGCCCGCAGTAGCATTTCGATGGGGAGAAACAGTTCTTGGCCCTTTTGCCATTATAATTCCTATCGGAGTTGTAATCTCTGTGTACGGCGCATCAAATGGTGCCGTGTTTTCGGACTCTCGTATCAAATTTGCATGTTCACGCGCGGGTCATTTACCAGAGGTTTTGTCTTTCTTGCATCACAAAAGCCGTATTCCCGTAGCGGCATTATGGTTCAATACAATGTGTTCTATAATAATGCTAGTACCTGCAGACATATCTGAATTGATCAACCTTGTCAGCTTTGTCTACTTCTTTGTTGTAGGACTGAGTATGATTTCATGTTGTCGTCTTCGATACCTCAGGCGCAACCAATATCATACTATGGGAGATTTCAGACTTCCTGTTGTGATTCCAGTGTTGGCTGCTATCATTTGTATATTTATGGTTGTGTCTCCGCTTATAAGTAATCCAAGAATTGAATTTTTGTACGGTATTCTCATAATGGTGTCTGGATTAGTGGTTTACTTTCCATTTGTGCACTTTCAGCTTAAGTTGCCTGGAATAGATTGTGTTACAAAATATATACAACTGTTGTTGGAAATCTGTCCCACAGTAGTTGAAGAAAAACTGTGATTTAAAATTCATTTTGGAAATAAACTTTTACTGCGACTGAGAGTGTTTTCTTATGAAATAACCAAAACACTGTATAGAGCAAAATATATACTGACAGAAAGAATGGAGAAAGTGAGTGATTAGATAACAAATATTGAAAAGCATACGGAACCATGTTTCAATCAAACAAGAATTACCAGTCTAAACTATTTTGAATGTTATCACTCAGCTTGATATCACGCCACTTTTTTGTGCTCCCATCAAAATGATTTTTTTTGTTACATTACTTGTTTTCTAATACAAAGTTATCATTTTCGTTACCGACTTCTTTTGAATTTGACAATATCGTGCTTTGTCGTTCCATGTGTTTGTTTTTTAATTACAAAATCTTTATTGTTTTAACCGATTCATTGGTGATTGCAACCTTATTCTCAGTTTTTACCTTTGTTTGAAATTGTTATTTGTAATTTCAGTATTTATCAATTTGTTTTTGTATTATATTATATGCTGTAAATTGTTAGGATCAGAACAAATGTTTCGTATTGTGTTATTTTCATGTTCCTTCTTTTATGTCGTTTGCTTCTTTCTACAACATAAACTCTACACAGTCGTCACAAGATAATGTTCTGTCGATACTCGCGATTGTGTTTTTTTACAGTCTACTTAGTAGTTGGCAGTTCGATTTGTTTATTTCAAGACTTATAAAAAGTCAAAAACGATTTTTTGTGTATTTCAAGCAAATTACTTGTTCTAACCGATTTGGTTTTGTTTCGTAAAAGAACATATGTTTTTATAATCGATTTACCTTATAATTCGGCCTGAAAACATACCTTTAAACAAAGTTTAATAGATACTTTTAAATAAGGCTGATCTGGTGAAAAACAGATTAGTCAAGTGTTAACTCTGTACGAAGAGATACAAGTATTTTTTGGGTATGAACCGTACTGAGATTTATGTTAAAAAAGTGTATATAGAAAGATTTTATCACAAATGCGACTTTCATCATATTGATTGCGTATTCAAATAGGCAGATATGGAAGGAACACTGTATGCGGGAGAGGTGAGATAGAAGATGAGTTTCATTTATTATAAAGTGCGAAAGTTATAAAAGATTAAGAAAAAAATAGATCAATGAATATTATTTTTAAAAAGCCAAGCATTTATGCGAACTAATAAAAACTGAAAATAAAGACAAAATAAATAATCTTGCATGTTATAGATTAAGCTATCTGTGAGGATGAGAAAAAAATATTATCAGTGAAATGTCAAATTAAATTCATTTACTCTCAGATATTTTCAGAATGAGTCAAAAATATCGTTTCACATGTGTAATATTATATAATATAATAGCTATAATGTTATAGTAACATGTCAAATAGTGTTTTTATACACTTTGTATGGATTAGAAACTATATAATGTAATCAAAAAGAAAACAAAATGTTCTGTTTTGTTCTGTTCATTAGACCCCCGTTCTTTGCTCATCAACACCAGACCAGGTTTAACAACATAAAAATGTGCCTTGAAACATTTTGACGATTACGGGTTTAGGCATCAACACATTTAGTTACTTCCATTGGGGTTGGTATTAAACCAGTGATACATTATTGTACAAAGCTAATCAATAAAAAAAATATTCTATAAATCCTTTTGTTTATTTGTTGTTCATAAAACCTACGTCACTTTCTGCCAATTTTGGCAAATGGACGTCAAGAAAGAATAGAGCAGATTCAGAGAACTCTTTTGTAGAATCCTCTGGTTCTTGTACGTGTCCAGTGTATAACATTGGTACAAGGGGGACCGAACACCCGACCGTTCATTTACTCTGACACTGACGAACCAGTCGTAATGCTTAAACCAAATCATGAGCTCCAACGGAGGCATTATTACTAATTTAAAAGTCATTAGTTTGACCAGCCCAGGGATCGAACCCACGGCCTCCCGCAACGGAAGAAGACGCTGAGCTAGCCTGGTAGTCAAAAATCCTTTTGTAGCAATAGCTTTAATCCGGATCGTATGGTATAGGTTACATACTTGTACATTAAAAAGATATAGTTGCTTCCTTTGGTTATACTTTTATCTATCTAAATAAATATTGAACATTAGCCAAGCCGTCTGAAATAGTATACTTTTATTACCAGCTATAGCCACCGTAATCAGTGATTTTCGCCAATGCAACAGTATGTTCACCGCATCTTCGGGTGGAGACAATTGTCAGATAATTTCGAAGTTAAGAGCTTACCAAAACAAACAAGAACGCCAACTTAACACTTTTGATACCAAATTTGAATTGTTTTCTAAATTTAAAAATTAGTATTTTCGTTTTTTTTTATTACCATGTTACAGAGACATTTGACTGAACGGTAGGGTGATCCCTCTAACGATGTAAAATCTGCAGTTATACTTAGTCCTACAAGGATTTATAACATGAAAAGTTTAAAACAGTTTGTCGCTGGCGGTAAAAGGGTTATTTCAAGTGCACTTAACAGGAGGACCCCATAATCGCTTTTTATCTAAAATTAGTTTTCCTATGATCAGACGAGGTGACCTAGTGGTTTACCCCAGATCATTCACATTCTAATTCTACCTAGATTTTATCAAGTCAGTCAATGTTACTAAGGTTCATAGAGTTCAAGTGAAAATCGTAGCCTCTATTGCAAACGCAAGCCTTTTCTATGATTTCACATATTTACCTAGTTTGTGGCCCAAGATGGTCGATATTCAAAGTCGACCTAGATTTTACCACGACAATAATGTTAAAAAATAAAGATCCTATGACAAAATTAACCTCTATTACATACGCAAGGTTTTCTCATGATTTGACGTGGTGACCTAGTTTTTAAATTTAGATAATTTACCTTTACACTAGACCTAAGTTGCATCAAGATCAATATTCTGACTCAGTTTAATGAAGAACTACTGAAAAATGCAACCTGTATTGTCATGCAATGTTTGTCTATGATTTTTATTGGTTACTTAGTTTTTGACCGAATAGTACCCGACCCAAAATTCTAACTCCGCTAGATTTTATTTTAACTTGATGAATATCCAATAAAAATGCAGCTTCTATTATGTACACAAGGTTTTGATATGATTTTACCAGGCAGCCTAGTGTTTTTCAATTTTCAAACTTAACACAGACTTGATCAGGCCAATCATTAAAAGGTTCACCAAGATCTGTTGTCTGTATTCTGTACATAAGGGTACGTGTGTACAGACGGACGAACAGACGACGGACACCGTGAAATCACAATAGCCCAACCTTGAACCCCTGTAGTAAGGTGCGTGAATTATATATAAACATAAGCAAACTATAACGAAATTGAAATAGTCATATTGCTAAGAAATGATGAACAGAAATTGGGTTCATTTCTTTTTTAATTTGTATAATGTAGAGTAAAACACAAAATCACAACTTTTAATATAAAAACCCCTAGAATGTTCCGAAAATATATGAATCTATTAAATGACTGCGACCCGGAGTAAAACGTTTCATACAGGGAAGTGCTGTTACATGTTTTTATTTGTTTGTTTGTTTTGTTTTGAATATGACCTCGCTTTAACAGTATTTCAGTCATATCGCGACGTCCTGCTTATTACAGGTGGATGAAAACCCCGGTTAACCTCTGTACATTATTTCAGGCACAGAGCGCAACCAGGTAGAACCACCGACCTACCGCAAGTAAGCCGGAAGGCTTCCTCAAATACAAAATCCGAAGTGCCTAGACCCACAGCGGTGAGAGGCTGAAAGCTTGCTAGGCAATGATTATAACCAATCTGCCACGGTGGCCCCCTGTGACATATGATTACAGGAACCTTACACATTCTGCATTGAAACTCTTATCTATATTTTATTATAAACTTATATTGATTCCAAGACAGTATAACTTATTGCATAAACTTACACGTTTGTGTATTCCAATAGAATAAGTTCGAAAATGTACACTCTTGTTTCGCTGACCTTTATACAACTTTTTAAATGAGAGATTAAGTTTTAAACCTAATACACATATGCCTAAACCCGTGATCTCACACCAATCTATATCTCGCTAATTGACCCACTGTGTGAAAATGTGTGAAAAACTTGTCCGTCTGTTAAGAGTCTTGAGTGATAGGTAAGCCTTGCAGTTTGACACACCGTGTTCAATAAACAATGCATTTAACATGTGCTGCGGTAGTGTTTGTGACTTTACACAATTAAAGAGATACCCGACAATTGTCTGGAGTATATCAATTAGATATATCATCCGGAATGTGTGCAAGCGATGGCGATATTACAAGAAAAATTTAAATCGAAAAAAATACACGGAATGAGGCAGGGATTGCAAGTGTTATTATCCCGAATAGAGCATAAACGGCTTGATACGATACGAAAATTCGGTTGAGGGCAAAAAAAAACATATTTTAAAAAGTCTCCGTAACCGAATCCAAACGGATATACCCTTTAGAGTGAAAACATTACGTGGGCAACAGCAGACATTGGTTGTGCTCGATTAAGTTCCACTAAGCATCGCCGACGGCGA
>JAULCC010303356.1:0-12037 GCA_032358795.1 Nuttallia obscurata | reverse complement strand
GATGAACTGTTCACTGGCAGGTATTCGCTTGAACCTTGCGTATACCGAGTGTGGCAAATGGATGTTTTATTTCCTGTTCGGTAACTTTAAAGTCGATGAGTTAAACATTCATGTAAAAATGGAACACCCCCACCCCCTTAAAAAATGCATATCGTTACTTTAATCAAACAGTTGTTATGCACGTATATAGGTGTATGCGTTGAAAACTCTGATACTCATCCAAAACCAGACTTTCTTTTCTACAAACTATCATAGATAAGTGCACTTATTAACAATATAGAAAGAAGAAGTGGAGAACCTATGGAGTTCGACCTGTGCCTTGTGGTTATCAGCCCGGGTAAGGACTTTTCCGTTTACATGTACCTTCATTAGACTCTAGTTAATGATTGTTTAAATATTTTCTAAGCTATTTTTTTAAAGAAATAGGCTTTCGACATTATCACGATTTGTGTTAGCTCACATGACCCAAAGGCTCAGGGGAGGTATTGTGAAGGATGGGCCTTCATCCGGTGTCCGTCGTATGTAGTACGTGGTACATCCACAATTTGTTTAAATTACATCTCCTCTGAAATCACTGAATGGAATTTGATGAAACTTAACAACGATATTCCTTGGGTGGTCACTTTTCAAAATTATTCAAAGAATTTCATTTCATGAAGAACTTTTATTGCCATGGAAAACTTTAAAAATCTTCTTCTCAAAATAGTTGGTCCAATTTCACAGAAATGATCCTTGGGTGGACCTTGATCATTTTTTTTCCAAAGAATAATGATATGTCAAAAAACATGGCCTCCAGGGGCGGGGCCAGTTTTCCGTATAAAGCTATATAGAAAATTTGAAAATCTTAAAAATTACTGGTCCAGTTACAACATAATTTCACAAAAATGATCTTAGGGTAGACCTCTACCAAACCCTTTCAAAGATTAATGATATGTTAAAAATCATGGCAGCCATGAGCGAGGCCAGTTTTCCTTATATTGCTATATAGAAAACATTCATCTCAAAAAATGATAGTCCAATTCCAACATAATTTCACAGAACCTGGACCTTTACGAAAGTTATTAAAAATTAATGATATGTCGAAAAACATGGCCGCTAGGGGCGGACCTTATAGAAATAGATATATAGAAAATTTTGACTATTTTTTTCTCTTAAAATACTGGTTTAATTTCCAATTTTATTTCAAAGAAAAGATACTTGGATAGACTTTATCAAATTGTTAAAAGAATTTGATTCCATGCAGAACTGTGGTTGCCATGGCAACAGACGGGAACAAACTTTTAAAACCTCTTTCTCGAAAACTAGCGGCCATATTTGAAAATTATTTGGTGTAAGTGTTCCTTTAGGGACACTCTACAAAGATTGTTCAAATTATTTTGTGCAGTTAAAAAACATGGCCACCAGGCGGTGGAGCCAGTTTCCTTATATGCAAATATTCATGTGAGCGAGTACAGGACCAGCATGGTCCTCTTGTTTAAACTTCAACCATTAATATATTCTAATTTATTTCTATTCCGGTGAAATATACATTGAACTACTCTTTAGTTCATATAAGTTGTTATCTTATTATCATTGTCATGACAACTTTATAAACAATGGATGTGTACCAATGTAAACAATGCTTTTAACCGTTTTTTGTCTTGAGCTTTTTCTTGTTTATTTCAGCTCGATTATCTTGAAAACTTAATGGCTTTTGAAAATAATTTCGAGTCCGTTTCCTGGGTATAACAAGTACAATGAATCTAATTAAGGTCAGAAGAAATGTCCCTTTCGGAGCTCGAAACCACAACCGCCAGAGCGCAGGAGAGCACCATGTTCACTACACCACTCGCCCTCTTTTTGTTTTTTAATTATGGCATCAACTCTTATCACCTTCATGTTTACAACGTATAATTCTGAGATAGGTATAACAACAAATACGTTGATGATATGTTACAATGAACCAAAGAGTTTTGATTATGATATGTCTCATGTTTGACAGATTGATTTGAAATGCCCACGAACCCCGTGTACCTTTAACAAGGAAAATAAAGCATATTTTCCCAATGAATGATGCATTGATGTACATGGGAACACGTTTTAGTGAGATATATGTGTTGAACAAATATTTATGAGGTCGGGTTTCGCAACGCCCACATAATTTACTACTTGTTGGCTCTGTAAACATCAACTATAACATGACAAACAAACGCACTTTTAAAAGCCGGCATTGAAAACCGTTACGTCATTTAAGATATAGAAAATTGGTTCAAACAAATTTAGTTAGTACAGAAGCATTTCAAAACGAAGAACCATGGGGGTAAAAACGGATATAATTACCTCAATAACTCTTGAAAACGTAGATTTATACAGAGGTAATTGAGAGGGGGAATTTAATAGCACCTTAAATTGGCAGTTTCGGTTTATATTAAGTTTTCAAGTACTATTCATGAAAATGTTACATAACCAGCTGACTTTTTATCTCTTTGTACATGAAGAGGAAATGCTATTAAGGTATTGAACTACAACGTTTTTGGTTTTTTTCTGTTTTGAATATTTGTGCAACTTATCTCATACATGGACCGATTAGGTTTGAATTTTATCTTATATTTCATATCAGAGTTTCACACCAAGAGTAATGTAATGAGTGAGCATATCTAGTACCCGGAATGAGACCCGTGCCGCATGACCGTTAAATTGAATACACAAACCAATCAGTTGGGCATTTGGACATTGACAATCGGTAAAGTTTCCCATGTTACACATGAACATAAAGTAAAGTAATCAGAGTGCAACTTATACTAATAATCAATTTAAACCACCGAAACAAAAGTTAACACCACTTCTATTCTTTCTTATTGAATATGTTGATGCACGATAAAACACCAAGATTTTAAGTATGGTTCATGTGGTACATGCACGAGCATATGTATGCATATTGACGTCAAGTGATTAAAGTAGTTATACACGCATCGAAACATATATTTTGATATACATTTAAAGGGGTTTTCCCTGAACGTATCAGCGCTGCTGGTAAATATCAAACGCGAAGACACAGAAACTAAATATCAGCAAAACCATACCGTGTTCGAGGACTAAATAGTTGGATTTCTATACTTAATTATTCTAAATAAGCCTGTTATGCCGTCATGCCTTAAGCAACTAACCAAAATTTGATTAAAATACTTGTAAAATTAATTCTGTTTGTTTTAAGCATTTCCGTGCCATTGGCAAAGCGGTTTGTTGGCATAAATAATGTACCCTAGATTGGTCTGTGTGAATCTGAGCGTTGATAATTCAAGCACTGTTTCTTGGTCGGTCAGATTTATTTGCTGAAATATTTTAAAAATGAAATAGATAGTGCATTTAAAACAAAAAAAACACCTTTTGTAGTGGCACCAAATATTTAATACCAACATACACAAGGAAAAGAAGGTAGACAAAGGTCCATGTTGGCAATTACGTCGCAGTACAAGTTTCAGTTTGATAACGAGGAGCGTATAATTAGTTGTACCATTTTCAGCATCATTTTGTTTGCTAGTGAGCTTCAGGTGGAGAAATAAGGATAAGTGCATCAATGATTAACGATCTATCTATTTGTTTGTTTTGATTGTCAGGCCTCAGTCACAGCCACTTAAATAGTTGAAGTATGAGACGCAACAAAGAAACAGGAAAATCTCACCAGTACACCAGTGTTTATGTTTTCAGATCCTCACTGCAGATTGAAGTTTGTTTTCGTGTATCAGTACACTCAGTCATTAACATTCTGTTGATGATTGAAATAAGAGGCAGTAAACCTCCCCAAGTATTCATACATCAAATGTTTCTGGCGAGGTTGTTGGGATCCTGCAGAAAGCTTCCTCGCGTCTTGACATCCGTAAGGTGTGCAAGCCGTATTTGCTTACTCTTTAGCGGCACGGTCTTGGCAAAGATTTAAGGCTAAATGTAGGAGCGATTCGCTAATTGACACCGCATGATTCCAGTCTGTCGTCAACGTTGCAAGCACGTGGAAATATTTGAATCGTTAACGATTCTATTAAGTGATTGAATGACGTTTGCTTCTAATTTACTTCGTGCTTAATTATTAAAGAGATTTATAATGAGATGTAGTATTTCCTCCTGTGTCTCTTATATGCTATTTTCTACGTCTGTTTCCGTTTCGATTAAAGTTTTACAACCGAAAACGAGACAAATATGTATCAACTAATTTAGCCAAATTATGGAATTATGGATATTTTTCTTAGGGAAATCATATAAAGGTTGTAGACACTATCATTAATAGAATGTGTACATACAGAAGTTGGTCTGTAGTTCAATTATGTTTTTGTTTCTTGTACCTTTATATACTCTATGTTGTTTTTTTCAAATACAATCTGTTTGACGCCATGAACATAGAAGGTATACATGTACAAATATAGATACACTACCAAAGAAACTAATATGAATAGTACAGCAGAAAAACTAAATCTACATCTTCAAACGGTTAGGTACAACATAAAAACTAAATCTATCTACATCTTCAAACGGTTAGGTAATCGTATTTAACACATCTTTTTTTGATCAATAGAAGTTTTAAAGTTTTCTTTTAATTTCATATTATTTGTAAGACATTACTCTTTTATATCTACATGTTAGAAGTCTTTTGCTTTTAGTTTGAAAGTTAATTCTTTTTGGCATTGGTGTATTTTTGCAAATTTGTACGTATATTATGCTGTGAGTCAACATGCCTCATCTATGAAATAGAAATAAAATTATGTAAATAACGAATACATATGAGATATTGATGATCTTTTACCATCTTATTTAAATCATTTTGGTTTCCTTATAGCAATGTTTCATTCGTTGGTATCATAGCAACTTAATATGCTGCTATATGTTTTCGAATATAAAAAAAAATACCGTTTTATTACCATATTTTCTTCAAGAATTATCCAAACTATAAACTTAGGCATGGAAGTTATTTACCCAAACTAGATTCAGCCCATGGTTTTAAAAAAGAGCAACAATGCAACAAAGAAATAGAATATAACTGATATAAGCAGAAAAAGACATAATTTGACCATCTTAGATGAAATTCATATTTCGGTGTAACGATGAATTTTACCCTTGGAAAACATTAATGGACTATTTAACTCTGTAAGACAGAACGATCCATCATCGGAATGTTGTGGTAAGAGGTTGTAATTACAGACGTGCCCAGCTGGTGTATTGACAGGTGGTCTATTATGTTTGTGTGCAGAAATTGAACTACGCTTGCCTTGTGCACAAATGCTTGAACGGTTTTCTATAATGTGCTGCGGGAGACTAAACATACCGGTATAAATTCGCTATAATTAGTTTAGTTGTTGTATGTTTCATCATTCGCACAGTCTCGTAATCAGGCAGATGGCAGACATCTTCAATTTGTCGAACACTTGGACTGTCGTTATATTTTCGTACTTATATTTATAATAAAAGCCATGTCTGTGTACAACGTTAGCCATGTCTGGGTGTGTTGTACAGCGTTAACCATGTCTGTGTACAACGTTAGCCATGTCTGTGTACAACGTTAGCCATGTCTGTGTGTGTTGTACAGCGTTAACCATGTCTGTGTACAACGTTAGCCATGTCTGTGTACAACGTTAGCCATGTCTGTGTGTGTTGTACAGCGTTAACCATGTCTGTGTACAACGTTAGCCATGTCTGTGTACAAAGTTAGGCATGTCTTTTAACTATGTGGTTTAGCCATGTCTATGTACAACGAAGTTAGATGCTAACAGCTATTTGGAATTTAAGGAAAACACGACATTTTGAGATTGAAATATGACTAAAAGGTGTTTAGAAAAGTCATCATTTCGGAAAGGAGTTTTTAAACGAACCCTTGATAGAAGAATAGGAAATGACACGATAGCAATGTACATTAAAGGCCCAATGAAGAAAGGATTAGATATCTGCCTGACCTTAGGAGATTCCTGGTTCGAACCTTGAAGGGATTTTTCACTTGACCTTTATAAGACATCAATGTTCAAACTAAGTTCTACCCATGAAATGGACCATAACATGTCTTTGTAAGACATAGGCTTTTAACATAATCGAGCTAAAATTAATGTTTAAACTAAACTTACAACGTGTATCATAATGTAAGTAAACAAATTGCATTTAATCAAATTTTAGCTAAATGTAAATTTATTCTAAGCAAATTTTATCTTTCAAATCACTCTACCCTGAAACTTGAAATATCAGTTAATGAATCGTTACTAAACGTTATAAGGCCGTAGATACTAATCGTAAAAATGAGTATGTTGCAACGTTCCTAGGAAGCCACAATCAAAGAATATGCAATAGATAGCTGGTTAAGTCATTGTAGGAATGACTATTTATAATTTATTGAAATTTTATGAACGTTTAAAGAAGACAGACATATCTATTGTGTCAGAAATATATGTGCCTGTCTGTGTAAATATTATCAAATCCTAACACTGCTTCACTGCTTCTAAATGCAAGACACTTTGCGGAGCGCAATAAATCGCAGGCATCAAATAGAATCCAGCAAGACAACTTTGTTTTAGCCAAGATTAGATCACAGTTGCAATAATTCATAGAACCAGAAGTTGTGACTGGTCTGACAATGATGATCTTACTTGGGTAGTTATTTGTTGTTCTTCGCAATGAAGCATGGCACGTGGTCAAACTGTATCACGCAAGACTTGTACTGAAGTAATTGGACCCTTTGATATTCGTGGTTTTGCTATCTAAGAAGAGCTGTAACCAGCAAACCATGTCAAATAAACTCTTCGTTTTATAGCAGGTTTCTCCTCAGAAATCTCTGTAATGAGTTCTGCAGATCTTCCCGAAAGTTTTTAACGGATGAGTATCAAATAGTAACGACGCCAGTTGGTTATTGTGGAATCATTATGACTATGTTGGTAATAAGCTTTGGACTATCATTGTGGTTTATTGGCATTTAATGCAAAAAACGATAGTTACTGGTATATATCATGCAAACATAATTGTAAGGCTTTCAGACATGTGTCACATCTATATTACTGTTATATCTGCCTTCAGACATGTGTCACATGTATATTGCTGCTTTCCGATTTCTTGTTGGACATATTCATTTGAATAAGGAATGTTAATTTGTACGAATAAACGATTTTCTCAGTACTAGATGCATCATTGTCTTTTTCAACAGCTAGATTGTTTTCGTTATATGTTGTAGAGTAATTTGTATCTAAATGAGTCTAAATGTTCATTCAATACATACGACAGATTCTCCTTCCTCTAAAAATAGACAAGAGTGTATTACATGTCCATGAGACATTCAAAGCACAGTTTTGAAACATCAAGCCAGTTTTCACATATTTATCATGTATTTATTTTACTGTTTACATGTAAGTTAAATGTGCAATTGTCTTACACTTTGGTCATACGGTTTAATCAATAAAATCTTTCACTTACATAGCCCAGTCGTTTTTATTTTGGTTTACAAAAAATGCATACTTCGTAAAAGTATTTGTAATCAATTTTTTTTTATGTTTAATCATAATTTAAACCCATTCCAAATAAAACCATATCAAGGGCACGTATTATTATTCGCGAAAATTGAAAACGTTACCATGCTATAAGCTACTACTTATGGCTTTGCATATAAGATCTCCAACTACTCACCAACACAAAAGGAATATGGCTTACTCAACCTAGTTTTATTAGCCAATCAAACAAATGCGTTTTTTCATGTTTTATATCGTATGGTTTTGAAGTTAGTCAAATTCAGACGAAATTTAACACTTGTTTAAATATAATATGTGTTTTTAATTTTATAAGAAGTTGTTTAATTACACTATTTTCAATAATGATCGACCGGCAGAACCTGTTGTCATACGTATAATTTCTTGTAAATCGCAATAGTTATTGGTTATTTTTCTTCATGTCATTTCGCAAAATTTTTTACCATTCAAAATTTAGAAGAAAACATTTTTACAAACATGTTTTAGTTATAACTGAAATCAATTTTTAACGCCTTCAACTAGATTTTGACCCTGTGTATGATTCTCCTTATGTTTCTTTGAACACAGCTTTAGAGGATGGTTTATTTGAGCACACAACTGATTAGCTTCTTGTGATCATCTTAGTAATAAACGGGCTTAACACGTTTTTTAAATCGGCGTCCATTGTATCATCACCACAATATCTTTTTTTTAAACCTTATGTAGAATGTATTACATATATCAAACCTGAAGTGCCTGAGAACAAGATGAATTCTCCAAGGGAAACGGGGTATACACATTACATACTGTGCAATCAAACTCTGGAGTTCTTCGTTCGTTCAATATGGAAACTCATCTCGGACACTTGTAATTAGTTCATAGTTGATCTATCAAGCAAGAGGGTGTACGATCGCTATCTCAAACGTATGCGCCATGCCTGGATTTGGTTTCTATTATTAGTATTCGCTCCGGAAATTAAGTGTCATGTCAGATGTTATTTATGTTAACAACGCCTGTATAGGAGTCTGAGTCACTGACCAAGGCTTATCTGCCAGCAAAACAAGGAACCTGTCAGTCGAGATATTGTAGGCAAATTGTAGTTATTTTTCTTTCTTTTCTGTTCTAGGATTTATTTCTGTCCCAAATATTTCACAATTATATATATCATTGTAGTGTTTTGATATGCACTGTACAGACGTGAACCAGCAGCGGTTTTATGCGTTAACCTAAAGATGCTAAGCGTGTAAGCTTCTAGCTGCTAAGCATATCAGCCTCAGTCTTTTAAGGACATTAGGTAACTACTTTTTTCACAATATCTCATGAAATAAACTTATTAAAGTCTGAAAAAACCGCGACTATATATATTTGTATATATATAAATAGCGTATCTCTAATTAATGTAAAAGGAATACTCACACATAAGGCATATTCGATAAATATTATACATAGCTACTGCATTAGTGGGGTATTTATACAGCCTCTTTCAATTCCTGCATACATATCCGACAAAGTTTATTCATCTTCATTAGATACATTAATAAGGCATTTTTCTTTATGTTTTCATAATTATATGATAATGGGCGGCTAAAGTCGTATTTTCACATGAAAAATACGGTTCATGACCGTTTATTTAATGGATTTTCAACTGTTGTTTGTTTTTAAAATAATGATGATTATTATATGTTCTTTCTAAATATATGCTTCCCTTATGAAGGCTAGCACTCGGATATTTAAATTTAACTTTATGGCTCTGTTTTGTTGCCTTATAGTTTACACCTACACTTCGTCAATATTGCACCCCCCCCGGATCCAGAGCTTGTAAAAGAAAGTCTGTTTTGTGTATAAATCTCTCCTAATATAGACTGGGACTGGGTTGCCTGATTTAGATCTATGTTACTTACAATACATGTAATATTTTATGCCCACATAAATATAAATTTTCAGTACACATATGAATATACACCCTTATGATTTCAACTGTATTTTTTCACCAAAGAGGAAGGTTTAAGTGGTGAGAACAAAATGAAGAATTATGCTAAATATTGATGTCACGAAAACGTAACTTTCGTCCTGTCTACACAATACTACAAATTGTTAGAACATATCGTTATCAAAACAACGGAACATATCGTTATCAAAACCTCCGCTTTGAATTTTAAGAGTCCATATGTTAAATCATATTATGAAATAGATTTGAATTTTTGTGTGTATTTAAAATGTAATCGTCTGAAAATCATTAATGATTTATTCGTCGCAATATTTTGACACGGATAGTTGTCAAAAGCTATTAAAGACTGGAAATTAACTGATAAGCATATTTCAAGGACAAAATTCTACAAGAAAATGTTCCTACACTAGTAGAGCAATATAGAATTCAAAACGAAGCAGTTCAAGCGCAGCCTACAGTTCTGTTAGTTTGAAAGACTATATTTCACGTAACTGGCAGTAGAGAGGATATCCTTTGTCGCATATTCATTTCTGAGACACCGTCAAACTAGTTGAATGTAGCTTATAATGGTCCGACTTTTAGTCATGCAATTTATCAATTTATACCCTTAGTGAATACACATCACTTTCATACTCAAAAGTGTACCAATATAGTTTTGTCATACCTTTAACTCCATTTTACACTGCATTTCGATACTCTATGCAACTTTAAACCTGCTAAAAGGGACATTGAAGAAAATGCAGAGGAAACATCTTGTCTAATTTAGTAGGATAGCCTTACTCATCTAGACTTACTCGTCCAGTAATACTCGACCAATTTATCGTATCTACTATTACTTCTGACTACACGTACTGATTACACAACGTATATTTCTATCAATATCAAAATAGAGTTGACATCTGTCAAGATGGCCAAACATAGGACATTCTATCAAACAAGCCAATAATATCTGAAGTGATAGACAGCTTTTTCAAGTGGTTTAGGTGAATATTAAGAATATGTACGTGATAATCAGTAATCATTTTGCTGGTGATATATTGCAGCTTTTTAATATGTTATTATAATGCCAAATAAAACATGAGTGATACAACGATGGAAATCACAAATATTTGTGCATTTTTATGCTCGTTAAAGATTTATTAATTTGTATATATTTGTATCTAGAATGATGAGGTGTACGCGTATAGGTCAAAATGTGTGGGTGAGCCATTGGCCTAAACATTAAATCGCTTATATCTACTCTGAAGAGAAACTTGTTTCCCGAGGCACAAATAAGCCAACCATCAATCAGTCAAAGTCGTGTTGCAAAGTGTCATGGCAATTGATGAAAACCTTTCAGTCTTTACATTTGTCAAAATCATTTTTGAGTTTTAACATTTCTAAATGACAATAAATGTACAATCATTAATGCACAATCAATTAAAATTCTTTGGGACGATATACAAGTGTTTGCTTAACTTACTACATGAATATGTGATCAAACATTCTTGTCTTTTAGTTTAGCAAAAACACTTGTTATCACTAAAGTTTGACTATTCTGAGAGATGAGTTTGAAACATGTTTCGTACTGTGCCCTTTAAACATGAGCGGAAACTGTTATTTAGGGGTGTTGGCGTAGCTTTTCATTTTTTTTATAAACCTTAGTATAAAAGATCTTCAAATGAATTTAGACTATTTGGCTATCTGGCAAATATTGAGATGGCGCATTGCATCTCGTAGTCGACCTCTGCACAGCATTATCAAATTGAAGTGACGTTCTTGCAATTCTTTTGACTGAAACCAGAAGGTTCATGTTAATTCCAGCTTTTGTTTGATGTGGCGATTTCCTAAGTATTCTGTTTGATAAGAGTCGAAGTTGGTATATTTACATATTGACATATGCTAGTAGAGTATTACTTGGTATGCAGCTATACAACGTATGTTTAACAGTAAATATTCACTCCGAAACCTGTATACTCGATAAGTGTGATTAAAGTGGTATTATTAAACATATTTTTATTTACTGTTTGCTATACCTGAAAATTATTCTCAAGAAGAATGGACAATTTAGATATTTTAATATGTTTCTTAGGCGCATAGATATTAAAGTACACATTTTATTTTATTATAATATAAAATTCCCAGAATCATGCTAGATTATGATTATTTCAACACAGTGAAGATTAAGGTAAAGTCTTAACATTTGGTGAAATGTATACACATAGATATACACTTACATATTTTATACATTTTGCTTAACCACATTTAAGCACAATTATTATGAAAATAACAAAATTGATGTATCTGTTGTTGTACTGGTATCAAGAAATCATGCATTTGTAAGTAATTGATGGATAATTCAATTATTATTTCTGGTTCTATATATGGGTATACTATATATGTATATACATGTACTATGACCTTACTCTGCTTAGACAGTACTGTTATTTTTTGTCGGTTTTCGTGTGACAATATAAGACCATTATCATGCCGTTATCCGTGAAATAAAACATAAATTACAAAGATAACATTATAAAAGTAATAATTTCAATGTTGAAAAAACGCTTATGAAAAGAGCCAACCTAAAGCTATCAAAGACAGTATTCGGTGTTGTAAACCCACGTTGACGAAATCTTTTCTACCGCACAAGTTTCGATTAAAAATT
>JAULCC010303245.1:0-12037 GCA_032358795.1 Nuttallia obscurata | reverse complement strand
AAACTATCCAGGTAGCATGGGTAGAAGGTTGGTTTTCTACACAAGGATACATAGGGAACCGCTGTGGGGTTGTGGGTTCAAGTACACATCGTGAAGAAACTATCCAGGTAGCATGGGTAGAAGGTTGGTTTTCTACACAAGGATACATAGGGAAACGCTGTGGGGTTGTGGGCTCGAGTATAAATGATTAATGTAAGAAGAAATACGCACTAACCGTAAAAATAAACAAACATAATACAGTACCCATAAAGCAGAACTTTTCATCCTTTCTAATGCAGATGATACCTTTCTATTTTCGTTATGGACAATGCAAAGTCGAGTTGTTTATTTTTATCTCTTAACAATAGCTATGTACAGTGACACCAATTTCAGCGAACAATAGAAGGTCAACTGCCGGCAATTACCGAAAATATTTTAGTCCAGATAAGTTAAATTCGGGAAATGATCTTTAAAAAAAATACCACTTGCTCGCCTGTTGTAGCCACACCACTCACAAAACTCTATAGTCACGAATAAAGTACTAACGAGGCACCCGAGGTTCGTGATAAAAAAAAAGATAACCAGACATGGACGAAGAGGATATTGCAGCTAACATAGCAATACCTAGCTATACTATGCAAAGAGGTATTGTCATTTTGGTTTGAAGTGGCACTCATTATTGTTCGGAAACAATCGTATGCTAGTTCGTGTGTTTGCGGTTGTTTAATCGACAGTCGAGTATCTGAAGATACTATGTGATTTCAAACCTAATTTCATTGTTTAAATCGTGAACATCGTGATTCAATTCGATTCGTTAGTTTTCTATTTATGAACTCGACTGAAAACGGAATATGCATGAGTGCCACTTCAAACCAAAATGACAATATGTATCTTCATAGTTTGATTTGTTTGTTTACATCACTTTATCCTATCTAGGGCTGATGAAAGCGGATACAGAATTTCTTTCTGTAGAACTCTGTGGTTCTTTTAAGTGCACAGTAAATAACACTAGTTCACAGGGGACTGAACTTCAGTCGGTCACTTTATCCTGACAACAACGAACCAGTCATAATCTTAACCCCAGAAAAGCAATTACTACAAATTTTAAATTCTTTGGTTTGATTAGGTCGGGAAGGACACTTTACAACTGAGCTTTCTTAGCAATCTCTTCATAACGTAAAATAGCAGTGGTGTAAAATATATTGGCAGAAATTTAAAATAATAGATATATGTCTCTGGTATTAATGACAACTTTGTGTTGATCTGACTATATCGTTTCAATTGCATTCTGATGAATTAATATTGAAACGTCGAAGAAGTTATTTGTTCCAAATTAGAGAACACAAGCGGTCTATTGTCAGGCACTGTGTTACATTATTGCAGTTTCTGCCATTAACTGATAATCCAAATCCTGCTTTAGGAAATTTCTGACCTGGAAGATAAATGTAATATCCGGCGTCCACCAAGGCTCAATACTTTGACCCAGGTTGTTTACCTGGGTCATAGTCATGATGCTACAATTAACTCCGCCGACGAAATAAGTTACTTGCATGTAACTTGCCATCGCCAGTAATAATATAGACGAAGTCAATGTCTACATTGCAATCGTTAATAACACTGTTATTGGGCACCAACATATTGCAAATAACAAGAAGTGTGACATCTATTGGAGTGTAATACTTTCGAATAAGTGTAGATTAACGTTGAGGCACGGACCCTTTACCCATTTGGCGCAAAATTGCAAATGTAGTCTGCTTTATTTTATAAAATTTTATATCAATAAACGCTGAAACAATCGTTTGACTGAATGGTTAGGGAACCAAAAACTTAGAATCTGTAAGTGATTTCAGTCTTACATGGGTTGATAAGTTTGGAAAAGTTATACATTTTGTCTTTGGTGGTGAAAGGGTTCGAAAACAAAAGGAATTTAAGGAAGGGAATAAGCATTGGAAGTATTGCCAACTTGATAAGCAATGAAGGTATTGTCAAAAAGAAGCATTGGAGGAATTGCCAACGTAATTTACATTGGCGGTATTGCCAACGTAAGAATCATTGGAGGCATTGCCAACGTAAGAAGCATTGGAGATATTGCTAACCTAAGAAGCATTGAAGGTATTGCCAAGTAAGAAGCATTGGAGGAATTGCCAACGTAAGAAGCATTGGAGATATTGCCAAGTAAGAAGCATGGGAGGTTTTGCGAGCGAAAGTAGTATTGAAGGTATTTCCAACGTAAGAAGCATTGGAGGTATAGCTCACGTAAGAAACATTTGGGGTATTACCAACGTAAGAAGTACTGGAGGCATTGCGAACGTAAGAAGCATTGAAGGTATTGCCAAAATAAGAAACATTGTAGGTATTGCCAACGTAAGAAACATTGAAGGTATTGCCAACGTTCGAGTCACCAAAATAAGAAACATTGTAGGTATTGCCAACGTAAGAAACATTGAAGGTATTGCCAACGTAAGAAGCATTGAAGGTATTGTCAAAAAGAAGCATTGAAGGAATTGCCAACGTAAGTTACATTGGAGGTATTGCCAACGTAAGAAGCATTGAAGGTATTGCCAACGTAAGAAGCGTGAGAGGTTTTGCAAGCGTAAGGAGCATTCAAGGTATTTCCAACGTACGAAGCATTCGAGGAATTAAAAGCGTAAGAAGCATTGGAGGTATAGCCAACGTAAGAAACATTGGGGGCATTGCCAACATAAGAGGCATTGAAGGTATTGCCAACATAAGAAGTATTGGAGGTATTGCAAACATAAGAAGCATTGAAGGTATTGCCAACATAAGAAGCACTGAAGGTATTGCCATCGTAAGAAGCATTAAAGGTTTTGCCAACGTAGGAAGCATTAAAGGTAGTGCCAACGTAAGAAGCATCGAAGGTATTGCCAACGTAAGAAGCATTAGAGGTATTGCCAACGTAAGAAGCATTAGAGGCATTGCCCACTTAAGAAGCATTGGAGGTATTACCAACGTAGGAAGCATTAATGGTATTGCCAACGTAAGAAGCATGAGAGGTATTGCCAACGTAAGAAGCATTAAAGGTTTTGCCAACGTAGGAAGCATTAAAGGTAGTGCCAACGTAAGAAGCATCGAAGGTATTGCCAACGTAAGAAGCATTAGAGGTATTGCCAACGTAAGAAGCATTAGAGGCATTGCCCACTTAAGAAGCATTGGAGGTATTACCAACGTAGGAAGCATTAAAGGTTTTGCCAACGTAGGAAGCATTAAAGGTTGTGCCAACGTAAGAAGCATCGAAGGTTTTGCCAACGTAAGAAGCATTAGAGGTATTGCCAACGTAAGAAGCATTAGAGGCATTGCCCACTTAAGAAGCATTGGAGATAATACCAACGTAGGAAGCATTAATGGTATTGCCAACGTAAGAAGTATTAGAGTTGATACAACTCATTTAGTTCCATTATTTTCTTTTAATTCTGGTTTCATATCCAGACTGGTTTCATAAGCAGTTACTTATATTTGAAATTGAATCTTAGGTAGCTGTATAAGTCTATGTTAAAGGGGCAATGCTCAAAACTTTAGGTGTAAAAATGCTTGTAATTAACATAAACAAGCTACAATCAGAGATTTAAACAGAAGACCCATATTTTAAACATATTCTATATTCTTATTATAGTACTGATATGGGGTCAGGCCACGCGTTCTAACATTATTCACGACCCTCCCTATACACGCTGAAGTAACTACGAGAGAAGACAATGTAGGAATGGATACACGAGTACCTGTCAGAAATCAGAGTAAGCCTCGACACTCGTTCTTATCAAGAGGAATATTGATGTGAGGAAGCTTTCAGCTGGCTTGCGGTAGGTCGATGGTTCTATCTGGGTGCTATTTATGCCTTATCTAATGTACAGAGGTCCCCCGAAGTCTTCTCCCACCTTTAAATGACCTTGATATTGCGATATGACTGAAATATTATCGAAGAGACGAGAGGTTAACAATTCATGGAAGTTATATCAAAATACCAAGAAATGTAGCCCTCTACCACCAATAAACTGTCGCGGAAGTAGTATAGAAAATCTCCTGATCAGCACAGGTTTATACATTTTGTATTTTATCGAAAAATGAGAAATTAACCTTTAAGGTTATTTGAATTCCTGTTCTTGTCGAACAATGGGATATTAAGTTTTAAGTGTTATAAGTCTTTGGCGTGCTGTCTGAAGTTCAGGTCTCGTAAATATGACAATGGAAGAAGATCTTATGTTCACCATACATTACGCTATAAACGATACCTGGCATAATACATTTCTTTTATCGACACTAGACGACATACAGATGAATTAAAGTATGTTATGTTTGGCGGGCGAATTTTATTGAGAACAATGTTGAGCATGTGGATATATGTTGAATGGTTTCCATGAACATTATTGTTAAACATCAGACAGCAGAAATTGCAAGTTTTGTGGAAGAAGCTTCGCTGTTATATTATGGCACAGATATAACGGAAAGTAAAATCTAACTAAAGTACATATCCTCAATGTACGCTGCGTTATGAGGATCTGAGGACAACGTATTGACGTTCGTTATCTGGATAATAATAGCCAGCGAATCAGATCGTAACTTTCAAGATTTTGAAAGTTCCTACCACTTCTATAATTAGCGTAGTTCTAAAGTATCTTCGCGGAGTCCTATTCTTACAACGACCAGATGTATACATGTGACTGTAAACATGGCAGAAAACGCGTTATCTGATTGGCCGATATATAATTGGGGTATATATAGGTAAATCGGAAAGTCTATCGTCCAATAATATATCAGTAATTGGTCGTCTGCAGATCTGTACTTTAGTCTGATTGTAACTGAGTATCTCTCTATACAACATAAGTTTACTTCTAATCTAATGGAACAAGAAAAAATGTCTCTTAGCAGTCAACATAGCTTCTATGATTCATGACATAAATGTTACAAACAAAATCTTCCATATCTCATGTATGACGTGTTAAGAGTTTTTTCATCAGTGCGCATATGCCAGAACAACTCTAAAACCAGCATGAAAGCAGATAAAAGGTAATAAAAGAGTCATTATTTTTGCTATTTAATGTTGATAGCAAGACTGCAATCGGTTAATGACTCTTGACCCTCCCATATCAGCGACCTCTCATTATTTTTTATCTCTTTGTTTACCCATGCATTGCCAAGGATGGAAAAACCCAGTATCGCTTAGTGGAGTAAAATGTCACTCGTGCATAGGCAAGTCCTGGAAAAGGCAGTATCTCTGAGTGGAGTGAAATGTCATTCATGCATAGGCAAGTCCTGTGGAACATGTCCTTCAAAAATAGATAAATACCAAAGCGTTGTACTTGAAGGTAGACAAATACCAGGTATTACCAGAGACCAGGTATCTGGTAAAAATAAACTATAAAATGTATGTCCCTAGTATCAGAAAGATCCATAGCTTTACAAAAATCACAGTGCAGAAAGCATTGATGGACATTCAATTTAATATGTAGCAAAGGTGGTGGTGGTGCGTGTGTATGTGTGAGTTAGGGGGTTGGTGGGTTTGGATAGGTGGGGGCTTTATAAACAGTAATATAATAATATTAAAAGATTAAGTAGATGGTGTTCATTCGTTCAGTCTCAACGACGTACTGGTACAGTGCACATTGATACGGTATGAAATGCATGTATTATAACGTGTGATTATTATGCCTTATAGATGTCTTGTTTTTATATACATGTTGCAAAAAATATCTTCTTTTAAATATTGCAGTATATTTGCACTCATCTGTAAACACTTAACATGATTTATTTGTCCTCATGGGCCATGACCTTCTGGATGTTATGTAAATAAAAATCTTGAAATCTTATGTAACAAAAGAACGTACATGACCATTAACATATAAAGTTTATAGCTTTCCTAAATAGCCATTGAACAATACATGGTATTAACTTGTTTGTTTTGGTTGGGAACTACTTTTTGACTTAGCCGTATATAAGCTGTTGTTCGGTTTGTTGTAAGCATTTTATGGGCGAATTTCCAGTTATCTATGATTGTAGCCAAGACCAAAGCATTGTTAGAAACGTGCTTGATACTAAATCACAAGATTAGGAGATGCTATCGTTACCTAAATAAATTAGTTCCGTTTTCTCTCGAAAATTAAGTATATGTCCTTATTAAGAAATAGTTTGAGGTGGAAGTGGCTTTTTCCGCTTTACTAGGTGTATTTTGTTGAATGGCAAACCGGTGGGTATTTTGATTACCAAGAAATTTATTTTTAGAGACAAGTAATTGCAATGAGGTTTAAATGAGTGATCCAGGATATATGGGGCGTCCTCGTGGTCTCTATTTACCATGCAATATTTGTATTGGGAATTAGTAATTTGAGGTGTGGAATATTTAACATATCTGCAATGTCAGATTTAATGACATGTGCCGATATAAGCGTAACACGATGTACAATGCAATACAATATATGAATATTTTCTTAGCGATAAACGTTACAAAAACACTTCTAGCAATTCAGAAATTGAACATAGAGTAAAATTACAAACTATTTTTAGTTTAAACATGTTTTATTGCTATAATTTGCAAACATATATATTATAAATCGTAAACACAATACATGAACGCAGACATTTCTTCAAATATAAAGGGTTGGGCCACAAGTTCTACTAACATTAGTTACGGCTCTCCCCATTTGGTTGATATGGTTGTAGTACAAAAACTTGTCGATAGTCATTCAGAAATAATATTGGTTGATATGGTTGTAGTACAAAAACTTGTCGATAGTCATTCAGAAATAATAAAATTTACCACAATAATATGATTTTTCATGGCAATAAAATTAAATAAATGAGAATAATAATAAAATTAAACATATGTCTCATGGACACATAGTCTGTTAAAGGGAATAAGGAGGAATGATATAAGAGAGGAGACAGGAAGAAAGAAAAGGAAGAAGAAGGGTACCTAAACTTTCTTGACATTACGAGTAAAAAATGTTTATCTCAGTGCTGATTTGATGTAAGAGTTACAGCGAACCTGATGGCATCATAAAGGAAAGATTGAACAGCTGTAAAAATTCCCAAATTATCGTTATCGCTTAAATCGGATGAGCCGAATAAAAGAAGACGGACGTTTAATGGATGAAAATTGTGAGTTGCCCGAAAAAGTTGAGTGCGTGAATTTGTGAAGAAATGACACTGAAAGAAAAAAATGTTCAGCATCTTCCCTTTCAAAACCACATTCACAACCTCCCTGTAATTTAAGATGGTTATTGAATAGGTCAAAGTTCAGATTGCTGCATTTCTTGCGTAGACTAGAATGAACCTCTGAACAGAAGCGGTTTTCTACATTGCAGTATGAGGGTGTTTCATTTGGCTGATATTTAGTTTTGTTAAGAGCAGCTTTGAATTTCGATATTGTGTCTAGATTTTTTATTTCTGGTGAAAGTGAATTCCAAAGTGTTATTGCTGATGGTACGGATGATTTATAAAACAATTCTGCTCTTCTGTTTAGGACGTAGAAATCGTCAGAGTTTCTTAAATTGTAAGGGGTTTCCATTTCTACTGTATTTGGAAATAGCGCAGATAAGTAGTCTGGCATATGTCATATAATTTAATTTTATACGTTAGGATAAGTTTAGACCGTCTATCGGATACTGAAAACCAACCAATTTCTTTACAAAACTCTTCTAGTGAAACAGAGCGTGTTAACCCAGTGGCTATTCTTGCCGCTTCGTTTTGAATATTTTTAAATTCTGTTTTTCATATACCGTGTAACCATCCCAGACAACTGATGCGTACTCGAGAATAGGGCGTAAGAATGATATATAGATCAAGCGTTTAACAAACGTTTTCCGACCAACAGAGAATTTAATTTTACGCATCATACCTAATATTTTACTAGCAGGTATGATAATATTATTATATGAGCATGCCATTTGGCATCGGTAATAAGTGTATTACCAAGATGCCTGTGGTTTTCAACAAATTCGGCCGGAACGTTGTCAAATAGCAGTTTGGGAAGATTTTATCTCGACTTGATGAGAAAAAATAAAGCCTGGGGTTTTGTTGGGTTTGAAAGTAACCAACCATTGTTTAGCCCAAACAGATATTATCTTGAGGTCTTGGTTCATAATAGCTTCAATATCTAGAGTATTGATAGAAGTGAACGCAATAGAAATGTCATCAGCAAACAGTCGAGATAAACTTAGTAGTTGATTGACAATATCATTAACAAAGACAAGAAAGAGAAGAGGACCGAGAATAGACCCCTGTGGGACGCCAGCGTTTGTTGACTTAATTTGAGATAAAGACGTAGAATCTACCAACAAAAAACTTTTGTGTACGATCTGATAAATAACTGTTCACCCAGTGAAGAAGAGAACCTGTAATGCCATTTTGTTTCTGTTTGAACAATAGACCGTTGTGCCAAACACGATCGAAAGCTTTCAAAATATCGCAGAAGACCATAGAAGCGTTGATTTTTTTGTCCAATGATTCAGATATCTGATGATAGATATCAATAAACAGATGCACTGCACTATGGCCATTTAGAATTCTCGATTTTCTTGCAAAAAATGAATTATTCGAAATAAAATGATCGTAAATGTGCTTATAAACAGCCCTTTCAATTAATTTAGCAATACAGCTCAAGAGGGATATTGGTCTATAGTTTGATACGCAGGTGGTGTTACTTTTTTTTAAATAGAGGCATGACGATTGCAAACTTCCAAGAACTGTTTTATAAACATTTTTTACAAAGTTAACAGAGAAGCAATATAAATATAAATACATGCATACTACTCAAAATTTGATATGGGCCACTGTTTTCTCCGATGATAGCGTCATCAGTAAGATGTGCAGGGACATAAATTTAAACCAAAATAAAGTTTATCGTGTTGGCGTTATTGGTATGTAAGGGAATTATTGTTTTTTTTAAACACGTATGGCGACACATGAAGCACAGGGACTTCGTAAACCTCGAAAATACTGAATGGACATGTCTGAATTTCTGTGTTCTTGTTAAAACTTTGCAATTCTGCGTTTGTGAGAGCATTCAATATAATTAATCAAAACCTAAGAAGGCGGCTTCCGCCTGACGAGATGAATAGGAGGGTCGGTATGTTGCAGACAGGCGCGCCCCAGAGGCAGGTTGCCCGCAAATTGACTGTGTCCCACAACGTTGTTCAACGCATGTGGAATCGTTTCCAAATCGAAGGAAATGGAGCACATTTACATGGTGGTTGACGTTCTATATAGGTGTAAAACAACACATACACAATACCGATATATTGTTTTCCTGCCATTCTTGTTCCTTCGACTAATAACCCCGTCAGAAAACGCCTACGTTGGACCAGTTACCATGTGCAATGGAGACCCCGCAATTGGACCCCAGTTTTGTTTACTGCTGAGTCTAGATTGTGTCTAGACTTCACAGATAAAAGTGCCAGAGTGTGGAGAAGACCAAATGAAAGTTTTGCACCTGCTTGCATCTCTGAACGCGATCGATATAGTGGAAGGTCTGTCATGGTATGGTGAGGAATGTTTTATGACATAACTGACCTCCATATTGTTGATAACGGTACTTTAACAGTAGAAAGATATTGTCGCAAGATTCTTGACGTACATGTACGCCCATATGCAGGTGCAATGGGGCCAAGTTTTACACACTACCCGCCTCACTAACCAATACCTTGCACATGAACAATCGAGCTCTTGTCTTGGCCTGCCAGATCCTCAGACCTCAGTCCAGTTAAACATGTCTGGAACATGTTTCAGAGGGTCATTTCTTTTCGCCCTGTGTAGTCGGTTACCCTCGCAGAACTTTGTGCTGCCTTCCAAGAGAAATTGAACAGATTTCCGCAATTAAAGACCAAGCGAATAACTCCCAGCATGTCCAGGCGCTGTCAGGCTGTAATTAATGCTCGTGGACACCATGCAAATATTGAAACTTATTCCATGCAGCATTTGGAAAAATAACCACTTTTACAAATTTCCACCTACTTACGAAGTTTCAAGTCTTCCAGCTCAGATAACGTTACACTCATGTAGTTCAATAATTCAACTTTGATGACTAATTAATCGATTTTATTAAACAAACATTACAAACATAACTTAATATATCATAAACTGCTCAGTGTGTTACAGATTGCATAAGTGACCCTTAAAACTTTTGAGTTGTATATATGGTCTTACCAGATAAATATATTGCATGATCTTGACATCTAAAACTTAACTTGAGCCTAAACACGTCGCCGGCTGACATACCTGTCGTAAATATTGACCTACGATAAAACGATTTCAGTTCAAGGTGCCCCATATACAATAAGATTTTATCCGTTAGTTGGTAGACACGTGACGACCAACAAAGCTTAGTGAATTCTGCTGATTGGTTGAAAAATACGCAACATGTCTGAGTATTTGAATTAAAATATCTTTCTCACGTGCTAATTTGTAAAGGTTGACATGTATACAGATTGATTTATAAAACCCTGTAGATCTGCATATATATAAAGTAATTTGTAGTAAATTATTTCTTATATAGTAAACTTTTCCTGTATCTATTGTCATATCTTGTATGCAGAGTATATAAATTTTGCAACATTTGTCAAATGTTTAGTGGAAGTAGCCGACATTTTGGCTTCAAATTTATTTATACCGGGCTATCGGCAATAATAATGCTTAGGAATTGGTTTCTGAGATGTCTTTGATATGAACATGATATAATGGTATGGCGTATTTTCTCCCTATGCAGTGTTTAACTATATTGAAATGCACACTCAATCTTTTTTTAAAAACTTGATATTGCATTTTTCGTTTGTTTCATGCAATACCATGTATATACTTGAATAGACAATCACACAGGTTCATTATTATTATCATGGTTAAGAGAGGTAATATTGTAAAGTTTTGATGGAAATGTTTGTCCATTATGAGGTTGCCGCGAATCGAAGTCCTTATATCACTCGGAATATCTCGACGATTATCTCGTCATTACATCGGAAAAAATAGGGTTGCAGACATATTGACTGACTATATCAAAAATTACATGGAGATGAATATAATGAAATGCCTCTTAAACTAGGTTGGGGCGAACTTCTAAGAGTTATATTGCTATATTGGTATATCTACGAAGATTGTCGGAGATCGCCTAGCAATTATGATTGCCATTTTAAAGTCGCAGTACTATCTTCGATTAAGTTTACTATGGGCTATAAAAAATTTGCTTCGTCAGAAACGTTAGTTCCTCTCTGATTGAGCGTAGCAATCATACAGTGCAACTTGATCGGTTGCTGTTGTGTTGTTGCTATTGTTGTTATGTTTTGTTCAATGCTTCCTTCATTTTAGTTTCCCCTATATGTCCAGACGGTCAGCTTACCTATCATTGTCCTCAGATTCTTAATCAGCAGCATCAACAGTCATAAATACACATGAAGATGAAAACTTTTCCGTTTGAATTATCAGACGGAGACAAATGACTACATCTCCACAACGTCTAAACACATTAAACTCGGAAGCTGTAACTGAGCTTGGATCGAACATGCGACCCCTGAATTTGTAGGTAAGTACTTCTGTCGCAATTCTTTTATTTTAAAATAATTAGAAATGTGTGATTTCATGACGAAATTTTCGTTATCCCGACCGAGGCCATTTATCATGCTTTGTTGGAATACACTACGGCGGTTTATAGCCTTTTGGGAAACCAGCTAAATGTTAGTTGCAGTCACTGCTGGAATACACTACGGCGGTTTATGGCCTTTGGGGAAACCAGCTAAATGTTAGTTGCAGTCACTGCTGGAATACACTACGGCGGTTTATGGCCTTTTGGGGAAACCAGCTAAATGTTAGTTGCAGTCACTGCTGGAATACACTACGGCGGTTTATGGCCTATGGGGAAACCAGCTAAATGTTAGTTGCAGTCACTGCTGGAATACACTACGGCGGTTTATGGCCTTTTGGGGAAACCAGCTAAATGTTAGTTGCAGTCACTGCTGGAATACACTACGGCGGTTTATGGCCTATGGGGAAACCAGCTAAATGTTAGTTGCAGTCACTGCTGGAATACACTACGGCGGTTTATGGCCTTTTGGGGAAACCA
>JAULCC010303134.1:0-12038 GCA_032358795.1 Nuttallia obscurata | reverse complement strand
GCTTGATTAGTTTATGTGTCTTGGTGAATTTATGGTAAATAGGTCAAAGATCAAGACTACAGTGACCTTGCAGGAAAGGCAGTTAAAATCGCTTTATTATATTTACATTTGTACGTATGTATTTTATGCTTATATGTATATTCCTATTATCTTTACATTGATAAATTTGTACTTTAATTTTATCATTCTTCATCAGGACATGATTGATAGGAATATAAAAAATATAGTGGTTTTTAATTCGTGCATTGAAGAAACTGTAGAAACTTACAAAGAGTCAAAGCTATGATATTAATTTAAAAATTGATATTTGCATTGTCATAAATATTTGAAATATTTTATGAATATTAAAGAATGAAAACAGACTTTTACTTCAATATATAGTTTAAACATATTTTACTAATTTTACTAGTCTATATGCAGAAGTAGTGTTGGGCCACAGGCTTAACCAACTGGATAAAGCCCTTCCACTTTGTCAGATTCTGTGGTAAATACAAGTTCCCTACGTTAATACAAGTATCACACTGACCACTCTGTTGGCTGACATATGCTTCCATTAGATAAGGATCAGATCCATAACACACCGTGAAGGATTTAAGGGTCAGCCTAGGGTAATGATAATAAACCATGAAGTGTTTCAAATTGATGAACAGTTATCTTTTTTGGAGAATTCAGACAGAACTGGTACTTATGTGCTAGAGTGTATACACAATTCTAGCTTTCATTTTGCTGTTGTTTTCACCTAAATTCTAATTGTATTCAGTTCTGTCATTGCTTTGATCCACATCATTTTTCATTCACCTTTCATAATTTTTGTTGAATTTTCTTCCTTTTTTTCACCTTGTTCTCATACAACCTTAACCCTTGGCCTGCTAAGCGCTACTGTAATAGAATATGCAAACAGTTTGGATTCAGATCAGACACAGAGTAACTTGGCATCTAATCCAGATCCAAGCTGTTTGAGATATGGCCATTTGTTTCTCAAAAATATTGGGCTAATCCAATGAACTTTTGAATCCAGACAGACAACAGTTTAAGCAGAGGACATTTTTTCAGCAGATTAAGGGCAAAACTGGTTTGTTTACTTTGTTAAAACAATTTTTCGTTGATTGTCATCGCCTTCAACTTATGTTATCCTTGCTTACATCAGCTTTCATAGTTTCAAGTCATTTATACTTTGTTGCCTTGACCTTAGTGGTATGGCAACCCTTGGCATAGACAATGCCTTGACCTTAGTAGTATGGAAACCCTTGGCATAGACAATCATAAAGCCACAACTTCCATTAATTAAATGTCCCAAATTATCCTACTCCTTTATTCCAAAAACATTAATTAACAATGTCTAGTTTTAACATTGAATCAAAGCAATGAAAAACTAATAAATGATTCATGCTTTTTATTCTCGATAAACAGTTTGTTTATGCTAACTTCTAATATTCCCCAGGGAAAAAAAGAGCTGGCTCACTCCAGATTCTTCAGTACTATTGCTATTTAAGACCATAGCTTTATTCATTTAGTTACTATAGATGCAACGGGGAATTGCGCTATTATATGGGTATCTGGAAACAACTGAACTGCCTGATATTATCCTTTTTTTGGGAAGAAGAAAATTAGAATATCATCCCACTTCACCTAACCAAAAGTTCAAAGCCATGGAAACAGACACGTTGTCTAAGTGATGATTGACACAGGGAATCCAAAACAGACATAAAAAAGGTAATTTAAAGAAACATTCAATCAATACATCATCCCCCGTGAAGTAAGTCTGAGAATAAAAATGATTAATATATCTCACTCCAGATATAATTATCTCCATTGAGTACTATTATCCAAGGAGAAGCCAAAGTATAACTCACCTAATATATCTTTTATCCAATTAAGGCGAAAAAAGCCTTGGATGGGTGTCAGTACCTATGTAACATCTCATAAACAAACCTTTCTGGAGCTGTGTGACTGTGTGTAACAGAACAATTAACTTGCAACTAGACAATTGACAGCTAATTCATACCAACTTAATTTCTCCAGCTGAGAACCCCACCAACCAGAGGACATAGCAGAAAAGGGGTTGAAATGTAAGATGGTTGGAGTCCACCTGATGATGCTGGTAGGCCTCTAGGCATTAACCAACATCATCAACACATCTTCATTAACACATAGTCCAGCTATACCAGCAGCTGTATATTTACATGACCAGACAATTAACAACTATAACAATAACAGTTAGAACATATGAACCTTTTAGCAGCTGAGTGACTGTACTAAGTAAGGAGACACAACCAGACAATTAATATACTGAAATACTGTTAAAGCGACGTTCAATTCCAAAGAAACAAACAAATAAAACATACAAACCCTTCAGTAGCTGAGTGACAGAATTGAATAACTCAGTGTTTGATGAATTTATTGTAAAAAACTTTAAATGAATAAACAAATTAACTGTCAGAACAAACATTCCTATAGCTGAGCCACTGTATTGAACAATACTCACCATCAGGCAACAACCTTTCAGCAGCTGAGCTACTGTAGCGATGAGTATTGTTCTTGTCTTTTGGGGGTTAAAAATATTTTATCAGCATTTCATTCATATCACAATAGAAAGGGCTAAGACTTGTTATAATGCTGTTTTATTGACCAAGCCCCATTTTGTAGACACCTAACAAATTTAGGTCACCCCACCCAGTCATAATATGAACTAAAACTACCCTTATAATGTTACAGTGCTTAGCAAGGGAGCTACTATAGAACTTTTGTATATGTCTTTAGGTTTGACTCGGCAGGGGATCAATTAATAGCCAGACCAAACAAACCTCTCAAGAGCTGAGGGACTTGAACAATACTCAGTACCAGCCAATTAACAGTTATAGAGCTTACTTACATCAACAACCCAAACAATAGTCTTATGTTAATGGTCTTCATAATTAACTCTTCCTTAGGTTTTTGAGCAATTGATTTATAGACCCGATGCATGAAAGGAACCTATAATTCAATACAATTCAATTATAAGGAAAAATCAATCATGCTCTGAGCATAGAAAGTGAGTGAATGTACTGTGGAATTCATTCACTTAATTCATGCTTCACAAAAGTATCCACACATAATATCCAGTAATATTATGCTAGACAAAGCAAGAGAGAGGACAAATTAGACTCATTCTTGCCAATAATCATTTAGCCTCAATCTCACTAGATATCATCTATGGAATTTGGAACCATCTACAAATAACATTCTCTAATCTAGTCTGACATGGTTTTTTTCTATATTGACAGGAAGAGTAATGCATTATAAAACTTGGCAAAAAGCTATTTATTTTGTTCACTTCTGTCATACAATATAATACCCACAGGAGTCAATTAATTATGTCCTCTAGTTTCTGAGGAAAAACAATATAAATATCGCCATAGTTACTTGATTATCATCTTTTGTTTTTTTCTTGTTTACCGATATTTCGGTTTACAGAATTTTTTCCAGTTATTTTGTGGTAGTAAATCTGGGTCTACACTTTAAAACAAGAGGCCCATAAGGGCCTGTGATCTACTGGCTTGGGTTGTATTGTCTCTTTGTCTTTAGTTTGAATAAACAAGGGCCCAAAGTCATGCATAAGCAGATCAGCTTTATTTTCAAGAGGTCAACCTTGCTTTCATGAAAATCTAACTACTGTATAAGTATTGTGTAGATTGGAAAAGAATTGGAGACTTTAACGCCTAAAAAAACTGAATTATAGCACTTTTAACGATTTCATGGGCCATAATCCAGTCGTGCATATGCGTATCTGGCTTATTTTCAAAAGGAACCTAATTCTCATTTATATCTATCTACTGTATTTGTTTAATGAAGATCTGAAAAGAAATGGAGATTTTATTGTGTAAACAAGCTGAATTATTGCAATTTTTAAAAATTCAAGGCCACAATCCACTTGTGTGGATATGGCTGATTTTCAAAATGAATCGTGCTCTCATCATTATCTAACTTCTGTATAAGTTTGGTCAAGGTCAAAAAAGAAATGGAGACTTTATAGTGTAAACAAGCTGTAAAATAGGAATTTTGACAATTTTAAGGGCCATAATTCAGTTGAGATTGAGCTGTTCCAGCTGGTTTTCAAAAGGAATCTTGCTCTCATTGATATCTAACTATAAGCTCTAAGCTGTACGTATTATAGCAATTCTGACAATTTCAAATACATTAATACAGTCATGCCTGGGTGGATCTGGCTGATTTTCAAAAGGAACCAAGCTCTCATGGATATCTAACTACTTTATATGTTAAGTATTAAGAAATAATCAAAACTGAAGACTTTATCATGTAAACACTTTATCGTGTAAACAAACAATTGGGTATGGACACCTACACAAACGTACGCACACAACTGACACCATGCCTCAACCTAAGCTCTTCTGCCCTTTGGCTTTGTACTTGTAGTAATTAAAGGTTAACTAAAAAAGGTTTCTTATGTACTAAGACTGATCGCCTGAACCATAGATATATTCAATTCACCAGCTTGTGGTAATGAATAATGATTCCTCAAAAATTCCTCATAAACTCCATGCTAGAAGCCTGCAGAAATGCATTTCTGTGGTTTTGATGTTAGTACATCAAAATTAACCTGGCTGACAGGTGACTTTGTTTAAATTTTTATTTCCTAATCAGATTGCACCAAACTCTGGCAGCCATTTCTAGGCAAAATATTAGACATCTCATCTCCTAAGACTAACATTTCATTTTAACCTTAATCAATCATAATTAAGAAAAGATGAGACCTTCCCCTCAGAAGTGCTGGAGCTACATACGAACTATACAATAAAAGGGATAAACATAATGTATTTCGTTAGATATAGAATGATTACTGTATAACATTGCTCCCTCTTATAACCCCACCCCACCATTTTTTTTTTTTTCACTTTGTTTTGAAGATTTTCTATTTCATATCACAACATAGAAACATCCTAGTGTTTGTACTGAAGTTGTTTAATAGAAAATCTGCATAATTAGCACACATTTAGATTTTTATGATATTTTCAACCATAGAAATTAATAAACGCCCCCTTTATGGAAAATGTTACTGAAGGTTATATGGTACTAAACACCTGAGTAGACACTGGCCAGTCTCTAAGTTGGTTACTCTGATTTGGATTTCACTGCCATAGGCAACTCGGTAATATTTTTTGCAAACAGTTTGCAGAATCTAGATGAGACGTAGAGTATCACTAGGGGTTCCATCAGGATCCAAAACTGTTTGACATCCTGCATGATTCTCTTTTCAAACAGAAATTCAAGAAGTATCCACTTTGAACATTGAGGCAGACAACAATATATGCAGAAGAAAACTGTATGGCACCGAAAGGGTTAAATTTCTCAACAAATTAAAGCAAATGAGGGCAAATATACAAATGACTGTCAATCATCTACACCAAATTGAACTAAGGTAATGTTGTTTAAAGGAATATTCACCCAGATCCTCCTCCGAAAACATAAAATCAACAAGCCAAAATAACTCAATTATATACTGGCAATTAAATTGGTTCTAAACATATTGGCTTTGGCTTTTAGGACTAACAATTTAATCAAGATTATGGCAAAGATGAAATCAACCATGTCTGTTATTAAGAGACAAAATCTTATGTACGTAGAACTCAGCTAGGTCTCTCAGTATGTATACATAACATGTCCCCAGACTTCCAAGAATGCAGCAAATTAACCAGCAACTCGTGTGTACAGATAATTTAAATGTTGCCCAACAGCAATGTTTATATCCTTTACCACAAGTTGAAAGCTGACCTCCCACTGAGATCAAGACATACAGACATCATAAACTATTTTTTATGATAATAATATCTTTGTTGTAGACTTTTTGATATCATTAATTCAGACTTGACACTGACTTGATTTAGCAGTGTTCAGCAGGGATTCCATATTCTTTTAGAACTTTGCTATCCCTCACCAACAACAGAAGTCCCTTGTGAAAGAAAATTACTTACAACAAAATATAATGTCACAGTGTTTTTGGTCTCAGCTGCTTTTGAGAATATAAAACTTTGTATATTAACACATATATCTGAATTGGATGTTTCAAAAATAAATTTAATTGAGTTGGCATTCAATATCATATACTGACTTTCAGTCTCAATAAGAATTTTATCTTTTCTTTTAAAGGTAAAAATTTCAAATCAATTGCAGAAAATAATTTCAATCTCAAACTCAGATGAGACTGAAAAAAATTGCGGGGACAGGAAAGACAAAGTGCAAGGCTTTAGAGTTTCAAAATATGACATTTTAAAAGAAAAAATGTTGCTACTAAATTGACACATTTTCTATTTTCACAATGCCTTGGCCCATTGCCATTTTCACAATGCCCTTGGCGCACATATTAGGAAAAGTGCTAATCAAATCTAAAAAAAACAAAAAGAGCAATGATTATTGACATGACATCTTTACTACAACCATCTCACTATGATGTCTGAATCTATTAATCATCCTCGCCTACACAATCTACAAAAGTTATACCTCATTCTTATAGAAAACAGAAAGACACTTCATTCTGATTTATGTCATTTCCATGTCTTGAAATTTCCAAGACTTAAAACGAAATCCCAGGATTCAGTTTGCTAACTATATACAACCATTAAATTGTCTCATTTCAATCATGTGAAAATGTCTTAAAAGCTGCTGAAAATCATATCTTCAGGCAACACTGTTTGGGGTGGGATAATTAATATTCATTTCATTTAAACAGATATTGTATTGCTATATTGATCCTGTGTTGACAGTTAAACTATCGTGCCTATCTTCTACATCAAGCTTCAATATTACGACTTGTGTGATATATAAAACAAAAAAGATTAGAATTTAGGTTTTGTTAACAGAATTTGCTGTAACTATAGTATAGATAATGTTCTTTGTTAAACTGTTGAGAGAAAAAAAGAATACAGCTCTGAACTGAAACAAGACTTAGAATATTATAGAGACTTTCTCTATTGAACAAGATTTTGTCTTAATCAAAATTCTAAAGGATATACAGATAATTAAAAGGGGGCTCCATGGTAGGAGACACATTGCCTCATAATCAACTGGCCCTTATTACACTGCTGTAAGCTGAGTTATGGGTTAGAATCTAAGGGTCTGGATAAGGCCAGTATTTCGAGAAATCTGGTTACTGTTTTCCATGTTTCTCTACCAAACCTTATCTTGTGGGTACTCTTAAGAATCGCCTCCACAAAGCCATTCTTAAGAGTACCCACAAAATAAGGTTAAGTGGAGAAACATGGAAAAAAAACTTGATGATTTTCTGTGATATGCATCCTACCTGGAACTCTGTGAATCCTCAGGCTTGTGAGATGCATAGATCATTTCCCCAACTCTATGAGGATTCGAATGAAAAACTGAGTTGTCAATCATAATCAAATGTTACTGATGTTTAACATGTTCAAGAAAATTTATTCTGTTTGTGCAAATGCTCTGTCTGGGTCATAGCTGACAACACACCAGTTAAGCCCTGAGCAATAGCAGTCTTTTATCACTTACAAATTTAGCTTATAACCTTTACAAAACTTGCACTAATCTCTCATAAATTTAGCTTATAACCTTTACAAAACTTGCACTAATCTCTCATCATTCACCATAAACCAGGCCTGCTGAATCCATTTTCAGGAAGTGTACATTCTGAATACAAATATCATACATTTGTCTATTTTGAATACATATGGCACCATACTGTTTATATTGCTGTTGTTTGTTAGTAAATGTAAACATATTAACCTAAGTTTCCTGCTCACATATTGCAGACATGTGCATTTGTGAAAATACATCAAGACTGAAACATTTAAAATGAACAAGATTGCTGTCCTGACATCTTCAAAGTAAACTTTTCAATGCTTTTCAATGTTAAATTTAATAAAACTTAGAGAGACCTAAATCTACAGTAAAATTTAAATAACTGCTGATAGACAATCACAAAATGTAAAACATTTCATGCAGTTTTGTAGAGCAATAATATAAGTGTACTCAACTATTATGTTGTTTTTTCCAGAGAAAACAAATAGCCTTGTCTATAAAACAAGAGCACCATTACTGGAAACTTGACAACTAAATTTATCATTTTAAACGATATTTGTTCAATAATCTAAGTCCATAAAGGGACATTGCAGAAAAAATAATCAAACTGGACCAAAAATCCTGTATGATAAAAAAGCCAATCATGAAATTTGGCTGGCATGTGTCACAACCACATAAGATATTGTCCATTTATTCAAGAATCTAAGTCAAAAAAGGGGCATAACTCCCGAAAAAATAATCAAACCAGACCCAAATTCAATAGGATTCTTCCATGTATGCTTATAAAGCTAATTGTGAAGTTTGGTAGATCTAGGTCAAGCAGAACTAAAGTAATCATCCGGAAACCATCATTTTTCAATAATCTAAGTCCATAAAGGGGCATAACTCAAGGAAAAATAATTGAACCGTTTCCAAGATAAATAGGCTGCTTCCCTGTATGCTTATAAAGCTCAATATGAAGTTTGGTTGACCTAGGTCAAGCAGAACTTAAGTCTAAGAAATAATCAGGAAACCACCATTTTTCAATAATCTAATTAAGGACATAAAGAAAGAAAGAGCTCAGGATGTATGGACATTGTGTACACTTCCGTAGACGTCAGCGTGGAAGTGTACACAATGTATACTCCCATACTGACGGCTGCTCCCCCAGGGCTCAGGAGGGACGTTAAACCTTCGAATACATCATCATCAAGATGTATGGACAAAGGCAACCCTTTATTTTTATAATACAATACAAATCATGATGTCCAAAAATCTAAGGGGTCACTGCTGCCCAATACTGAAGGGGAAAAGAATCTTGAGGTTTCCATGGTAACTTATGGATTAATATGAGGAATTAGCAAATAAATAAAAAAAAAAATCATATTAATAACAAAAGAAGTTTTTTATATTGTATATTTAACAAAATTCACTGAGTATAGTTGAGTACAAAACATGAAATCAAACCCACCATCTTAATGGTGATACATTATAAATGAATTATATGTTCATCAATTTATAAACACATAAATTAAGTTTAACTACAAAAGTTTTGGGGTATAAATTGGAAGCAAAAGCAAATTCTAAGGCATTGATATACACCTTTTATAAAATTTCTCAGGAAAATAATTTGTTTAATTTTAAAGTATAGCAAAACTTTGCTCTGAAGACACATAATTCTTACAGATGACTGCAGCTGGCATTGCACATTCTGCTATGCTTAAATCATTCTGTGTGTGAACTGTAACTTTAATGCCAATCTTACTGCTACAAAAACCTTATCCAAGAATTCCTGGTCCCATAAAACTTTGCCTGAACATAAACAGTAGGAATTTACAACAGTATTTTAAAGTAAATTGCCATGGCTGTAAAAGGTACATAAAATACAGCACCATAACAATTAAACAAATGAAACATTTGCATTTTTTTTTAATTAAATGCCATCACAACATATTCCAGGGACATTTCTGACTAAATATACATGCATATAAGAGAGATGTGTGTATTATCTGTAAGAATTATAAGGAGATGTGTGTATTATCTGTATGAATCATCAAGAGATGTGTGTATTATCTGCATGAATCATCAAGAGATGTGTGTATTATCTGTATGAATTATTGAGAGATGTGTGTATTATCTGTATGAATTATCAACTTGCTAAAGTGGTAATGTGATGAAAAGACCCACATATGACAGTGCTGCATATCAATGACACAGTGGGGAAATAATCATACTATTCATTAACAAGCAGGTATGTGAGATTCTAGACGAAAAAATGGTAATTTTCTAAATATATTATTTGTCAGAGTATTATCACATCTGGATATCATACGTGTTGGAAAGCTATTAGCAACAGCAAAATCATTTTAAGAATGGTAAAAACTAGTCTGGATTTTCATAACGTTCTCATGGTTACATAAAGAAATCAGCAGTTTGCTGAATATATTACCAGATTCTATAACTATTACCAGATTCTATAACACACTTTTCCAATTAAAAAACATAAATCTGTAATGGCTGGAATTTATAGGCATCCAAATGAAAACAACAAGTATTGACGTTACAAACCATGTCTGATTGGTCACTACACAGTCCTACAAATAGAGCAGTTTCTTGGACATATCTATAGAACTGTACACTATATATGCCAATGACCACGGGCAAAAAGTGCAGCCAGTCTGGGACTCCTACTCCAGACCCCTCAGGGTGTAGGCTTTATCTACTGGGCTAACTGGGCTGCCATAATATAGCTATCCACATTCAGTACAGATAAATATGCACAATTCCTTATGGTTAATAAAAACATTCAAAGAGCTAGATTTGCTATACTTACATTGCACCAATTCTGTGATGAGACAATCGACGTGACGCATTAAATTCTGCCTTTGCGTTGGCAAAGTTATACATAGTTGTTCTTGCCACTGTCGATGGACTCACGGGTGACAAGGAAAACGAGGTCAGTGATTGGCTACTCTTACCATCCAAGGTCAACACAGTTCCACTCCTATCTGCGCTGACCGAGAGTGTTACTGGTGACATGGTCACTGGAGACAGTGTTATTCCAGAAGTAACTTGACGTTCCATACTGTTTTTTCCAGGGTGCGTCAAAACTTCAGCATTATACACAAAAACTTCAATAAAGGTAATTCCTCTAATCCAAATAATTACACTGCTTAACTAACATCCACCTGAACTCAACATCAAATTCTCTTTTCCCAGAACACCATGTTGGAAAGAGTATCTATTATAGCATGAGGATTCCGACACAAAAGCACATTTTCTACACAGTTTCACAAAATAACCTTACCAACTACCAGTTGTGTCACCAATACTCCTAGAACTTTCACACAATTATCAGTAAATTATTACAACTTGTTTTGTATGAGTAAATCACATCCTTTTCCATGTTCGATATCTGATGCCAGTCTTTGTGTACAAAAACTATTACAGTCATAACAAAACCCCTTGTGCCGCTGGCATTTACAAGTATGTCACCCTTTCCACGGTGTAAATGTATTTTAGATACAGTAACTGAATCAGCACCAGTATTTTCCATTAGCAATAAAAACTCACTCTTTTGGTGAGATTTTTCAGTTTTTAGTGAGTCAATTACAGACAATTCCACTGCTGTTATATAGCAGATAAGCCGATAAGTAAACTCCCTAACAAAACAAACAGCGGTTTTCCCAAAATTTTCTGATATCAACCCAGTATTGATCAAATATGAAAGATACTGGAACAGATCATGGATGCTGCCGCTCTAGTTTGTATACAACTAAACCAAAACAGTTCTGCCTGTTTGGTTTGTCATGCTACATATGAAAGCACATCTTGCAGTACTGACTGCATGGTATAACAGCTGCCAATACCACAATGATCAATGGTCGACTTAATTATAAAAGCAGTTTCAGGTTTAAACAGACTGCATCAAACCAAACCTATTTGATTTTCTTCCTAATTGAACTTTACTTAAATTCATGGCTATCGATTTAAAAAGTAAGGACTCTTTCTACAATTAATGCTATTCCATATCATTTATTTTATTAAACTTTTTTTCTTATATGGTTATTTTGAAAGAAAGATTTATAAAATTTAAAAAAAAAAATAGGTCGCTGACTTGAGTATTCTGAAGAAAGCGTGTCAGATGCATAAATGTTTCATTTTTCAGCCCATACAAAATCCATGAGTTTTTTTAATTCACCTTAAAATGAAAACAGAAGCAGTTGAAATTCTTTTTACCGTATTTACCGTATGTATTGGGACACCGTATGTATTGGGACACCATTAAAAAAAAATGAAAATAATTTTTTACATGCCCGTATGTTTTGAGACACTATTGTCATGCCAAAATTATCATAACCGTAAGTATTGGGACAGTAAGGGTAAAAAAAGCTTTGAACGTTTATGATGAGAAATTAAATTAACGTGATCATTTATGACCAGTTACTGTCGGCGATAAATTCCACGAATTCACTCGTCAGTTGTTATGTATTATGTTTTCTCTACCAGTTTAAAAT
>JAULCC010303133.1:0-18239 GCA_032358795.1 Nuttallia obscurata | reverse complement strand
TGTATTGACATTCAACAAGGCCAATAACAATGGTATACTGATCAACAGAGGTTTATAGATTGTGTAATGATACACATGTTACAGCATTAACATGAATGTATTGACATTCAACAAGGCCAATAACAATGGTATACTGATCAACAGAGGTTTATAGATTGTGTAATGATACACATATGTTACAGCATTAACATGAATGTATTGACATTCAACAAGGCCAATGAGGATATAATGATCAACAGAGGTTCTTAGATGGTACAATGATGTATTCTATCGATGAGGAAATTCAATAAAGAATAAACACCCATGTAGGGTGAATTTATCATTTGAAGCACTGGAACACAAAGGTGAACATGTATATGAAATATATTGTAGAAATAAATAAAATCTCATAGTATTTGTGATATATGAATTTTCTTTATATACATAAATGTGTATCACAAATAACAAGCGTAGCACAATTGCTAAAAATCTCACACTTATGAATGATTTTTTACCAAATGATTACTTAATCCCACACATTTCACACACAATTTAATTAGCTTCCCTTCCTTTAAGCAGTATCACATATATAACTACAATCCAGTTTAGCTGATGGTGCTTCATGCAAAGTCAGCCTCTACATTGTTACATACATTTCAGTAGCTTGTGGCAGCACAAGTTTTTGCAGTTAAAACATTTGGTCATAAGACATCCTGCTGTGAGCAGGTTCAACTACCTAAGGTAACATATGTACAAATAGATTTTTAATTGAGAGACAAACATGTACAATGAGACAGACACACATATGAAAGTCATGTATAGAATATGATTGGTGTTCAGTAGAACACATGTGTCTCTCTCATGCACTTTGTCAGAAAACCCAAAAAACTAAGTAAAAGAAGGGGCATAACTTTGTCAAATATGTCATTGACCTACATAATTTGGTAACATCAAGACCCTTTTGTCATAAGCAACGCAGTTTGAAAGTTTGAAAAACAAATGGCAATAAATGGCAAAGTTAAGTTTCTGTGATGGACTGACATACGGATGGACAAATGGATCCATATGTATGACACTTTCCCCAAAAGGGAGACACAAAAGGGACTTCAGTTCTAGCCATTAAAGACTAGCTGCGCATAAAACTTCTTCCAATTGTTTTTCTATATCTACATTAAGAGCCAAAAAAGGCCTATTTTCCTTTAAGAATGGTCTTTAATGTCAATGTCATAACATATGCTGGTCAATATTTTTCATTCTTTCACATCAGTTATGCATTATTCCCCCAAATTTTGCGCTATGGTAACCTAGCAAACTTGCTTCTCCTCCTGATTAAAATCTGAGGGCTGGGGAACTTTCACCTTGACCATAAAAAACAATGGGTGAGATATAAAACATTTGCAGAGTAGCTGTAAAATTGTATCACCTGAAACCAAAGCATTAAGTGTTTTTTTTGTTATAAAAACTAAAGATATAGATAAGTGTATGCACTTAATTGTACACATCATAACATCTGGGAAAATCAGAAAATCAAACCAAGCAATCACTCAGAGGTAGGTGGTATATCCATCCAGTGTTTGGACTGGATGTCAACTGACAGCTGTGTAATATTTGTACATGGCGATTGATAGGTGTTCAATGCAACATATCATATGTACATGCCAGTGCATAAAACAAGTGCTTTATATAACATATTACATGACAGCATACAGAACAGGAGTTCAGAGCAAAACATGTATGTATTATGTATAGAACAAGTGCTCTAAGCAACATAGGTGTTCAGTGCAACATACATATTACATGTAAACAAACAGGACTGGTGTTTGCTGAAATGTCTACATGCAGGCAGGTGTTAAACGCAAAATATGCACCTGCCAACACAGTTCAGGTCATATGGTGACTTTTTAAGTTTGTGCTTATGTAACCAGAGTGATACATAGTGAGTTAATAAACTGGATCTAACAACACTGAAACTCATGCCAGGGTTGTAATGCTGCCAAACACCTCAGTAACATCTAAATAAAGTATATTTGAGGTATGGATTCAGGAACGTTATCTATTGCTGAAGAAACTGATTGATTGCTTGATTAATGTTTTACTGCACTTCAACACTTTATAGATTATATGGGGCCATTCAGGAAACAAAATGTTGGATCCACATCTCATTTACATCGAGTTTAAAATATGGGGTGTGAATCCAACAACTTTCTACCTGCTGGAGAATCAGAGATCGAGAAACTCCAGATTCACATTCAAACCCTGTTATTCGCCTCTTACGATCATGCCAGATTCTTGTGCTACGTTAGCAGGCCCACATGGGGCGCTGCAGAAACTGAATTACCAAAACTCAATAAATCCCTATAAGCACCCCAATTGTTACAAAATATTTCAGGTGCCATGCCTCATTTACATTTATCTGTTAACAAAGACATTGTAAAATGATATTTTTATAAAATCCAATAATCCTTATCTGACAGCAAAGGGGAACAACACTGTAAAATCTTTTTTTATGATATTCAAAATGTGTGAATTTTTCTCACCATTTAAAAAAGTAACTTTACCTTTCCCTGGAAGCAATAACAAAATTATACATTTATTTTGATGCAGAATGTAGAATACCATCCATTTAGAACAGTACCAATACAGTATTTATAGCAAAACAAAGTTTGAATAAACATGTACATAACAAACATTGAATTAATGATCATAGAAACAACAAAACAATGAAGATTTCTCGTGTCACATGACATAAATGTTATCCACTGAAGAGACAAAATAATGGCAATGCTAAAATGTCTTTAAAGTCAAGCATAATTAATTGTGTGTGGCCAGACACAAAGAGTTTATCAAATAAACTGCTTATTATACTAATCAGTTAATAACCACTGAATACTTCTTCAGATCTCAGAAATATGTCTTGGTTAATCTCCCTTTTTTTTTACTAACCTTTCCTGACTTTTACTCCCTTTTTTTTTTACTAACCTTTCCTGACTTTTTCTCCCTTTTTTAACTAACCTTTCCTGACTTACATCTCCCTTTTATAAAAAATGCTTCTTGTTTAATCTCCTTTTAAGAACTAACATTTATTGGTTTATATCTCCTTTAAAAACTAACTTTCATAATTATCTCCCTTTTTAACTAACATTTCCTGGGTTTCTTCTCTGTTTCATAACTTTTAAAGCTGTAGAACAAAAGTCTGTCAGCAACAGAGTTGTGTTAACATAATCAGTGTTTCAGCCAGAGTGCACCCTTATTAGGTATAATTACATATAATTACATATTTTTCATGACTCTTGAATATACATGGCTGGAGTACAACAAGGATAAAAACTGTATGTATAAAATTTTATGTATGAAGTCAAATAAACGCAATGCTATTTTTGAGAGAAAGGTTTTGAAAGTTGGAGATATTTTAGTATTTGGGAGTAATGGTGCCTCTTTAATGGTTGGTGTGTTGCTGCAAAAATAAAGGATAAAAACCCATTTGCTATAAATGTGCATTGTTTTGCACATCGGCTAGCCTTGTGCACTTCAAAAGCATCTGAAGAGGAAATTCTCACAGAAATGTTTAGATATTTTATGAGGTCCACAGTCAGGACTGCCCAACTCCAAAAAAGTCTTGATTCACGATGAAGTAAAGTTGAAGAAGGTACATGCATATTGGTGGTTTGCATTTTATGAGGCTCTATATGCTGTGTATCTTACATAGAAACTCCTTGTAACTGACTTAAAAAACATCAAGATACCAAGTGAAAAGGAACAACAGATCTTGAAAACACTGATGTAAGGTTTTTGAAAGCCATACACATGCTTATGAATGTTGTTCCATCATTTGCTCAACTTACTTTTTTTCCAAAAACAAAACATTGACAAAGCAGCAGTTCCAGGGGCTGTAGATGGAGTAAAGGGGCAAAATCTGCCAGCTCTCATTACCAGGAAAAATTACACAACAAAATTGTTAAAGGGGGAAAATTGTTATTTAAATGGGAGAGAAACTGTCTAACAAAGACACTAGAATATTTAGACAAGACTTTCTAGATAGATATGTATCAAACTTGGACAACAAATTTCCCAAATCATCAACTTAGACTACTGTTACATTTAAATCCCTTGGGCTAAGTCTAAGACCACTTTCCCTTCTGTCAGCTAATGAAAGAGATTCATTTAGCAACAATGATTAGGAACAGCTTCTTAAGTTTTTGGAGAAGACAAGAAAACTGCTAGTGGGTCATCAGCTAAGGCACTGATAAATTCTGAAGCTTTCAGAATGGAACGGTCATAAAAGTTGTTCTGGATTTAAACTACCCTAGAGACAAAATGCAAGAATTGTGGCAGGCTATTAACAAATACCACAGTACTACATTTACTAACCTACCTGTTTTAGCAAGGTTAACAATCTTCATACATCCTCAAGAAAAATGCTAAAGACCTAGACTTTACAAAGACTAATGACAATCCAGCTTGAGGGTCTAGACATTGAATACTTTGACTTTGCATGTGCAGAAGTGGACACAGCTGTAAGAAAGAATAATCTTCAGCGCCTGAAGTAAAAAGGCCTTCAATGAATATGGTAATTCATGCTAAAATTGACAAATTTCTAGCATAGTTAATAACCCCCACCCCACTGTGTTATATGTTTGGCCCCCTTTTCTAGGAGGAGGGGGCCAGATGACCCCTATTTTAGAAAACCTGGCTGAAACACTGCATACTGCAAACTAATACTAAAATTGAAAAACAAACCAATGTATCAGTACAATTTCTCTGAACAGTTCAAATATTGCCATACAATGTCCTTTTCATGGACCACAAGAAAATTAGTTATACCTGACCTAGGTGTGAATGACATTTGTTGTTTATAAGTGGGCTGATTGTCTATACAAATAATATATAAACTTAATATGTTTGCGAATCAGTTTTATATGTGACATACTTCTTGAATGATGTGTTTTAAACGTTTATTGATTCTTAATATCAATAATGTTCATATAAATAAAATTATGTGTTTGAAGAAAATGACATTTACAAAACAATGTGTACTGTTTGCAAAATTTAAAAAAATATGGTATAATTGTAGAGATTGGTCAAAATGGAGTGATACCTTGAATTTTCAAAAGAAACTTGCAGAAATGTTATCTGCACCAGTCTAAAGAATAGAGATTCTTTTACAACCTTTTTCTGCAGAAATAAATTGTGAGATTCTACTGGAACAGAATAAACAATTTTATATCATAAATGTTGTTGCTAGCATAAAATAACATCATTGATATAATTTTCAATATTCAATTTGCAAATTTTTATGAAGTAACATCATAATGAATGGTGTTCAAAATGACCCTGCTATATTTTAGCAACCTTATATATATTTAGTGCTAGTCTATGAAGAGTTTATGATATAAAAAGAATATTACATTTGTGGTAATTCAATGCAGAATTCATTAAACTCATTAACAAAAACTGATAAAAACTTGTCAAGGCTCATTTATGTCTATCTTAGAAAACTCGTCTAATAAATTCCTGTATTGAATGACCATAAATGTTAAATCCTCTATATATTCATGACAAACTTTTCTCAGAATCTGCCCCAAATTATATTACCTTTTTATTATCTATTACATAAACAATGAATAGAAACTTATTAAACATATAACAGTTCTTGACAAAAAAAAAGATATCTTTGGTTTTGTGTATGGTTAGACAATGACTTGCAAGACTTGTCCATCAACCATAGAGGTTCTTTTGTTATCCCTACAGTGTAGTGGAAATGGCATCTTTGGTTTTGTTTATGTGTAGAAGATGATTTCTGGGACTTGTCCATCCTCGACAGAGGTTCCGTTGTTGTTGCCGGCTGCGTAGTGGAACTGAAACGTGACCTTGCCACCTGAGACAGACTCATGAGTGACCTTCCTCAGACCTTTTGAGCCATAGTATGAATCTGGGCCCTGTGTCATACACATAAAATTACTTGCATAAATGTTTAACACTAAATCACCAACACATCATCTATCCATGGATGTTACCAAATTTAGTCAAGATTATTGATAAGTTAAATTTTCGATCAATAAATTATTTATTTAATGATGCATAAATGTTGAAGATTACTTTACAAAAAAGGTTAATCCATAATAAATTAATTATTAAGTGATATAGAGATATTATAATAGTGTTCTTTAGGTGATATATTTTATTATCAAAACAATTTGAAATTATTAACTGTGTTTTTACATTATAGAGAACTTATTAGCAGTTGTCTAAATAAACAAGTATATAGATGTAGTAAAAATCCCACCCAGTTTCAAAGGCTAAAATAGATAATAGTTAAGAACTTTTGCCAAGCATTTAGAAGAGCAGTACATGAACTTCTTAGTATAGACAAATATATAATATCAAGCAGCAAAGTGAAACCTCACAACATGAATACTGTACACAAAGGTAATCATTATTGTAAATCATCTCTCTAACACCCTCTTTCAAATCATGAAACTTTCATGTAAAAACAAAAGCTGTCAGAGTACATGAAGCTTGACTATTCAAAGAAATATTTATATTTTACAAACAAGGAAGACTACCCGGTGATCAATGCAGTTTCTCTAAATGTCATCTATCTTCCCATGAAATTTCAATGAACAAAGGGGGATTACTCTAAAAATATGGCAGAAAAGGTTGTAATATCTTGCACTTTCTCTTTCTCCCCTTTGTCAATCATTCAATAAAATTCTATTTGAACATCTTTAATACTACAGGTGTAATGCCTTAGTCATGAAAACACCAAAATGAAATAACTCCACCAATATCTAAGATGGAGTCATAGTTCAGTTTACACTGCACCTCCTCCGTCTGTCCTGTACTCATATAAAAATTCAATTGAATATCTTCAATGCTTTAGGAGTTCTACCCCAGAAAAAAATGAAAGAGGAGGAATAACTTAAAACATAATTGCAGAAAGAATTACATTTTCTTGCCACTGTAGACCCCCCCCCCCCCTCTCTCTCTGTTGTCTAATTACAATGCCAATATTCTAGTCATGAGACAGTTATATTCAAGTGGAGTATAACATTTTGAATTCTATGTAAATATACCTAGTATTACTAGGTTAATGTTTTCTAGATAAATATATCTAATTATTCTAAAAAATATATTTAATGATTCTTGGTAAATGTATCTAGTCATCCAAGGTAAATTTCCCTAATAATACTAGGTAAATGTATCTAATAATTTAAGGTAAATGTCCCTAATAATACTAGGTAAATGTATCTAATAATTTAAGGTAAATGTCCCTAATAATACTAGGTAAATGTTTCTAATAATTCAAGGTAAATGTCCCTAATAATCCTTGGTAAAAGTTTTTAATTACTCTTAGTAAACATATCAAATAATCCTTGGTAAATGTACTCATTAATCCTTGGTTAATGTACCAAATAATCCTTGGTAAATGTTTCTTCTTTAAACTGATACATCATCTCCACGAGATTTTCTACAATAGTGTATATGAGAGAATATCCTTTTGGAAAGGGCTGTAGTATGGACAGTTGCTGCCAGCCTCTCTAGAAAAAAACTGTGTAAACTAGGAAACAAATGATGCATTCTCTTGCTTAATTTCAGCACTAATATGGCATGTTTAATGTTTTGTAATTTTGTCAAAAAATATAAGCCAGTCTTACCTTAAGAGTAGAACAAGCTGTGTAGCTTACATTTGGCAGAATTTCTACCGGTTCTTTGAACATTACCCGGAAGGTAGAATTAGATCCATCACATTGGAAGCTGGTGTCATTTACACCAATCACTTTCCCATTATCACTTTGTAAGATCTGGAGACAGAAAATACCATGCTCATGTGCTCATGTATAGATATCATTCTATATAAATGTAGTCTGGGCACTTCGGATTTTTCAAGTGAGGAAGCCTTCCAGCTTGCTTGCCGTAGGCCGGTGGTTCTACCCAGGTGCTCTGTGCCTGAAATAGTGCACAGGGTCTTCTTCCACCTTTAATGAGCTGGACATCGTGATATGACTGAAATACAGTGATGTAAAATTCCAAATAGACAAACAAAAGTATATAAAGTCATACTTGGAAACCTCAAGCACGGATCTTTTGAGAACCCCGGATTGTACGAGCGAATCAACCTTTTTTCCTTTTCTTTTATGCAAATTAACATCGGATCAAATGAGTACGGATAACTCAAGCACCTGATATGACTTGAGCTAACTAGCTGGTTCCACCAACGTATTTCCAGTACTAATTGACTTCAATTGTTCGAGCCGACAGAAAACGGTATAGGTGTGAAAAATTCTTTTGAAAAATCTCCAGTCATTCAGATAACTGGACAACGCCTGCAGTTGTTAACCTTAGAATTTTTCACACATTACCAAACGCGTAATAAACAGACTGTGTTCAACTTATTAGCAAAGCGAGTTTGTTTTTCTTTGTTCTTTACGTAACAACTTTAATAATTTGGTATGCAGTTTTTACGAATAAATAACTATATAATGAGCGTGTCATTTTTTAGTGAACAAAGTTTATTATTATAAATTTACATGCAAGTTTCATTACTGTATTACTTTGTCAGAGAATATATCACGGGAGCAATCTTGTATAGTACCTTATTGCGGGGGATAACTTGATCGGGTGCCAGACCTAAGGGTGTAAAGCATAAAGATTCTTGAAGTAAAATATGGAGCCATAATGCAAGTTGAAAAGGGGGCAAAAGTTGAGAGCACAGCTAGCGGGGGATCTTGAAAAAAACACAACATGGATGAAAAACGCAGTATCCATCATGCTTGATAACATACATTGTACCTATATGATAAGGACATTATCGTATTTCTGATAATTCTTGAATTATATATAACCTGAAACAGGCTATGTAGTATATGACACATCGTAAAAAGTAAAAGCTTTTTATGAAATTGTGGAATTAATTGTATGTTACAGTAACATAAAAGGGAAAAGGGCAATTAAGTCAATGAGTATTGACACCAACTAAATTTGTTATGTATTTAGTAATCCAATTTAAGGGACCCCTGTACACTATTTCAGGCACAAAGTGCACCCAAGTAGAACCTCCGACCTACTGCAAGCCAGCACATGGTTTGCCACTTTATTAATGAGAAAAATATTGTTAAAGGGAGAATAGTAATCCATCATTTGTTTATTCATGCATATGATAGCATAGGAAAATCCCACATGAGGGTCAGTAATCTACTTAGGAACAAGGCTTTGGATTCTTATAAGCTGTTATACATTTATCAACTGTGTTAACTTTTTCATGTAGTTACTTTGAACTTACATTTTTATTTTTCACTTTTGTTTTCAAAATTATTTCACAAAGTTTAAAACAAAAACCAGTACACAAATGTAGAAAAAAGATACAAAATGATGTATGTGTTTCTTGTTTTGCATACAACAATTGCTATAAATATATTGTCTATTGGTAACCACGTCTGCCAAACAATATTTCACAAAAATAATATTCTTACACAACAGACTCAAATTAACCTGTATGATGCCAATTATATACTACTGTATATAAAACTGTCTGATATCATATCAGCTGTAGCTAAATGAGTGCCTTACCTGTATATTTACAGAATATTCTGTAGGACCATGTATACTACCATACAAACCAAAACCAACCACGAAAATTCTCCTGTTTACCATAAATCTGTAGGAGAAAATACAATAAAAATTAATGAAAACTAACTTGACCCCATTTATTGAATGTCTGCTCTAAGAATTGTAAACAGTGTTGACAAATTTCAAACCACTGTCTAACTGATAAAAGCTCATGCAGTGAATACTTTTCTTATTAAACAAGGAAGGAAGAAGTAACACAGTGTAACAAAATTAACTCCATGCCTTTGTTGGTCTACCTTGGCACCTGTAAACAATGTTGATCAAGTTATAAAACTGACTGAACATAAATGATAAGTGGATGTCAGTCACGTTGAACATGGACATACCTGGATGTAAACTATCAGTAAAATGTATACAGCCTCTGTTAATCCACCAAACAAAACACATCTCAAGAGATGAATGTATTTGCATGTTTAACAAGAGTGATACTCACAAAATAAACTTGTCAATAATTTCTTGGATTCTAAGACAACATTCTGTCACACTATGACCTTTTGAGAAGCAGGCCTTTCAAGAAGCAAATAAAAGGGCATAGTGCCAAAAGGTCCTTAGTACCTATGAAAATCATAGGCATTTAGCACCTTTTGGCTCTAAACCCTTGAATCAAAACTAGAGCTATCAATAAAGTAATTAATAACCCCTTCCCCAATCCCCACTAACGATAGCAGCCTTTAATCTAAAATGGCAATATTTAACTAATTAACTAATACAAGAAAAGGGTAAATTAGAGTTATGGTTTCTGTACACTGCACTTTCTCCCATTGAGCTTTACTATTGTATGAACTTTTATTAAATTCCAAAATTCCTTCCAGTAGTTTTCAAGTTATGCTCCTGACAAGAAAGGGAGGGCTGGATTTAATGTTGTGAGAACTTGTGGCCCAACACTTTTGCTTATATTTACTTGAAATGGAAATCACTGCTGTTATTATTTATAAATATGTTTAAACTAAACAAGAAAAAGGAAAAAAGGGCAACAACTCTGTAATATGATACATAAGAGTTATGGTCCTTTTCCACTACAGTTCCTCTCAATGAGCTTTACCATTGTATGAAATTTAATGAAATTTAATTCAGTAAGTAAAAATGCATTTTATTAAGCATTGGGAAGTCAATGACAACTCCATACAGTTTCTAAGTAAAAAATGTAAAAAAATGCAGGTGCACAGGTTCATATGTTGACAAATAAGTATAGAAAGTTTTAAAAAGATTCAATGAAAACTGATCAAGTAATCAGCTGGACAAAAATTATCATTGAGTACTCTGAAGTCAATGCAAATCCTAAAATGGCCAATCTTTACTAATTCAAGGGCCATAATCCTGAAGTGCATAGAGTTATTTGAATGCTTATTGAACCTGACTAAGATATCTTACCAATGAACATTTTCAGTATGTTTGGTGGAAATTGGATGAGAAATGTTCAAGTAAGAGAGCGGACAAGGCTAAAATGGCCAGTTTTTACTTATTCAAGGGCCATAATTCTGAAGTTCTTGAAGCTATTATTATGGCTGGTTATCAAAGTTGATTGAGATATCGGCTAAAAAAGCCCTATTACAAAATGGTCTTAAAATTCTCTTTCACCTCAAATCAGGTTTGAGATAAACTGATTACAAGCGCCAGTATATTTAACAGTAAGAGGCATACTAATCTAAGAGAATTGAATTATTTACAATAAAATTTGTCATTGTTTTATAAGACATAAATTTGTATTGATAAAATTACCTAACTAATTGGCATTTGAGAAATGAAATAACTATTTATACAAAAAGCTATTTTTCAGTTTTAAGATTAAAAAGCAGGTTTTAGCGACAATGCAGACCAGGAAATTGGTGGAAAATAAAATTACATTGAGGATCATACATGAGTGCTTACTGGGTGTTTGTTATAAATTTTAGTAAACAAGTTGACTAAAATAATATGATGCCAGCCTTGGCTAGCGACTTATCATTTTTAGTCAACCAGTTCACTGAAAAAGATAATAAATAAACTCAAATGTAAGATTCTATTTATCACATAAAACAGTATTATAGTAAAATTGGTCAACTGCATACGTAAAATTCCCAATGTTTACGTTCTTCTTCTAAACCATGGCTAACTTTAACATTATCTGTTTACGTTATTGCTGAATGTGACGTCATTGTGATTTCTAGTTTAATCAGACGGCTTAAAGAACTTAATAGTGCCAGACTGGAATGCAAATAAGGATAACTAGTGTATTATGATATTTAAGTATTGGGTTCACTACACTGTCAGAGGTAGTTTTATGTGATAAAAGTGTACCATATATCGCTAAAGAAAGTTGACAGCAAAGGGTTGGACACTTAGTCTTTCCTTGCTGCCAATCTTCTTTTTGTCAATATTTCTTCATGTGTATTCAGATAATTAGATTCCAACCTTATTCTGTCACTTGTTCCACTGTATCCCCATCGACTCTCAATTTGACAGAATCTGGATACCACTTGTTCCTTTCCTGTTAGACAACATCTCGGGACATCCTGTATGCAAAAACAGATTTAAATACATACAGATACAAATAAATGTTTCTTTCATGTTATTTCCTTGAGTCTTAAAGCGACTTAACTCCAGATCTGGTTAAAAATTTCAGAACTTTCAAAACATTTGCCAAAAAAAACCCCCCAAAAATATAACATGAGTGCAAATGGTTTCAGAATGAAACTCTTTACAGTTATTGTGAATTTTTCTCTTAAAGACACTGAAACCACTCTAAAAACATCTACACCATGACTAACGGGGTAATTAAGAGGTAAAATTACTTATTTTGAGTGGCTATTTTAATTATTACCACAAGTTTCACTTCCAATTATAGTGCATCTGTGTTTCCTGAATAAATCTCAACATTTGCAAGTTTTCAGTAGCTTTAAACCTTCTTCATTAGTAGCTAAAAGTGTTTCAAGACATTCTTAAAACTCAATATGAATAAAGAAAATAACATGATCTAGACCAAATATTTATTAGTTTTTTGCCTCATGATGGCCCTGAAGGCACTCACCTGAAAATTGCAGCATTTTCTTTTTAATCGACAACAGGGAAAAGTTTCCCCATATAGATATTTTAGTGCTAGATAGATATCTTAGCTCTAGCATTAATGGTTTCAAAGGAGGAGATTAATGATGTCACTCAAGGAACACTTACCATATGTCAAATTATTTTTAAATCTGGCCACTTGTTTTTGAGAAGAAGAACATCTAAGTTTCTTTCAGAACAAAATAATTTGAACAATCTTTGAAGAGGGTCAACCAATGAGCACTTATGACAAATTATTTTCAAATCTGGCCACTAGTTTTGGAGAAGAATATTATTCAAGTTTACAAGTTATATACATGTATGCAAAACTAACTCCGCCCAATGGCAGCCATGTCTTTTTACTGATCAAAATAAGCTGGACATACTCTGTAGAGGGTCACCCAAGGAACACTTATGCAAAATTATTTTTAAAATCTGGCCACTAATTTTGGAGAAGATCTTGAAAGTTTTTCCTTTCTGTTGCCATGGCAACCAGAGTTCTGCATGGAATCAAATTCTTTGAACAGTTTTGAAAGAGGACCACCTAATAAACATTCCTGTAAAGTTTTATAAAAACTGGCTGAGCCATTTAGATGGAGATGTCATTTGAGGCAAATGTTGACACCGAAGTCTGGCAGACGGATGGTGGACAGACAAAGACGGGTCACAATAGCCCACCAGGAGCCTCTTGTTTAGGTGAGATAAAAAAAACCACCCAACACTCTCTGTTTAACTGAGCAGGAAATAAATACAGACAATCCTTTAACTTCCTGCTTATTACCCAGTAATTAGATTGTGATAAATACAGATTTTTCTTTAAGCATAAATTAACTGGTATCATGATTTTTTATGACATTACAAGATTCATAAACTCTACACAAACATGAATGGCTGCAGTAGCTGGGTTGGCAACATACCTGCATTTATGATTAAATGACACATCGGTGGCATTTACTGTTATTTACCGGCATATACTGACATATACAGAGAGAGTGTCTTACAAGTATTCCCTTAAATCCTCATCAATATTAGATATCATTGTATTTAAATGTTAATTGTGTCAGTAGGTTATATCAACAGGTATTACTGTTTGTTTATTGTATAATTAGTGACACTTTGATAATCAATGCATTTTTTGTGAATTGCCTACTTTCTTTAGTAAGGCCACAATTTCAATATTCTGCAAACACCTGTAAAGGTCTATATCAAATCTAACCAAGTCAAAGCGATAATCCTCATTAACAACTTACCTGAAAGTGTATAGATGGTTTAGGATTAACAGTGAAGTAAAGAAACAGCTGCACCACCTCCCTATCCTCCAGTACACCACTTTGAGCAGGTCCCATGGCAAACTCTTCAATACTCATCAATGGAAACCGTATCAATCTTAGGGCCCGCCCTAAAACAAGCCTTTGATTCTCCGGTGTTGGCTGAGTATTACGACGTTTACATTCAGACTCTGACCATCTAAACACAGCAGCACAGAGTTTGCTCTCCCTTATCCCCAGTGTATCTCTTTCCAAAACAACACAAAGAGTATCATGATCAATATCTGTAAACCCCTCAGCATTTAGGGCTTCAGATGTACTTTTGTCTATTGTCTCAAGGCATAGAGCCGCTAATTGAGGCTCGTCAAATAGCCTAGCTTGAGTTAGCAGCATGAAGGCATTGTCACTACTCAGATTTCTTTTTAAGAATTCCACACAAGCTTTCTCTAAAGCTGGCACTGCATACTTTTTGGCTGTATACAAAGTGGTCATTACAGTTTCTGGACCAATCAAAACTTCATCTGAGTACATGAAACGTAGCAAAGCCACAAAGGCAGAGGGCTCCACATCAGGTATTTCAATCACACTTTCTGTGGTTGCCATTTGGCCATTGAACTGAGCATCGAACACAGCCGAGCCAACCGAAAGCACAAACTTATGGGCTGGTATTAGCTGTGTATTTGGTGGCTTTCCTACCAAGAAATGAATGTCACTCATTATTTCTGTGTTAAGTAAATAAGACAGTCTCTCTTTGACAGAGGTTTTTGTGGACTGCCAGTTGTAAGGGGCATTAGATTGTCCATTTAGAGGAGTTGCAGCAATTGGAGCTGAAGTCACTGGAACTATCTGTTGTGATAGTGACAATGATGTGTTTGACCCAGAAAATTCATGAACTGTCAAGGTTGAAAGGGCAGCACTTAGACTTGAATCTAATCTATCACTTTCTCTTCCACTATCACTGGGTAAGGGATTACTACTAGCATTCTGGGTAGCATGGGACGAACTGTTAGCAATCATAGACGAAACAGTGTTGGAGTTGGATGCACCATTATGATTTCTTGATTGAGGGGAAACTGATGAACTTTGATTTGCACGGCCATTGTTTTCATTAGAACGTTGATTTTTGGCAGCTTGTGGCTCATCTTTTCCTGGTTTATCCTTCTCCATGGTAAGTTAGATAACTATGTTTTGAAAGCTACAAATAAGTATAGAAATAGTTTTTTCAAAATTGAATTTGAATTAAAATTCCATGACAATGAAAGAGGTATTTATAAATCCACTCATGCATTGAATGACTTTTCATCATATAAAGTTAAATTCTCAAACCTTAGGGCCTTGTAATTTTTTATAACATTTGTTTTTATGTATAAGCCACATAGCTAAGCTAAGTAAGCTTCTATAAACATTTGAACAAATTTAACAGAGTATTGTCCCAGGAAATTTTCCTGTTTTTTTTTCTTTGAAGTTTCTTAAGTTTCATCAAATTCTGGTCAGTAGTTTCAAAGGAGATATTGTTTAAAGAAATTGTTTACAAATGGATGAAGGGCAGAAAGGAATGATTGAAAGCAAAAATAACAATGCACATGCCATTTGGACCAGCAGAGGGAAAATTGAAATTCACCTTATTATAATACTATTTTATTGATAATGATATGCATGAAGGCAAGTTCATCCATCAACTTAACAGCAATTATACCAATACTGCCAAATTTACTGCACTGGAAAAGGCATTTCTGCATGCAAAATGCTGTGCACCCTGTGGTTTAATTAGGATATTTGACATAATCTTATCAACATTACACCATGGGGCCTGAATAACACCTACATTTTTTTTATTTTGTCTGTAAGGGTTATTTCATCAGAGACATATCTAATACAGAGATAAGCAGCTATGCATAGTGTTTTTTCCAGGCCATTTTAGCGTGGCGGCCCCGCCATGCCCCTTTTACAACCCGCCATTGTGCCTTATCAAAGTGAATTACCGTCACGTGGTGCCCTTTTTTTGCCGAGTATATCCCATGCCTTCTTCTAAATCCAACACCATGCATATCCCGTCTAATCCCCGGGATTGCAAACATAACTAACACCTTTGTTTATCGACTGACACTGTGTAAGCCACCTAATGTTGTGTACATGTATTGGTTCCTGCTTTTAAATGTGTAAACCCAGAAGTTCGCAAATCGATAATTACATAAGCCGTTGAAATGGGTACCAGTTATTCGAAGTCTTTATCCAACCATATTTCACACCTCGGCAATCATAGCAAAAAATGTGAGATGATCGTCGTAATATATATGCCTTTATATATAAAGGTGTTTGTAACAATTGCCTGTACTCGCCTGTATTTATTGTATAAATCGTTTAGCAATCAAACGTGCCTTAATAATCAAACATGACATTATTAGATGAGCGAGTTATACCATTTACTAAAATTTGAGAATGTAAGATTAGGGAAAGTGTATTACACTGTTCAAAACAAGTAATTTCATATTTATTTCTCAGGCAAAAACGATCGCGGTGACAACCGCGAAAACATATGACATACTTAAATAAATGAGTAAAGTCGAGGCTGGAGAAATACCACTTCCTTAAAATTGCGCATATAAGATTTGGGGAGCGCAAATGACACTGAAACAAGCAATTTCTAATTCAATATAACATCATTTTTTACAATTTGCATAATATTACAAAATGCCTTCTGCAAAACGAAAAATGTGTCAGTTGGTAAAGGATATAAAGCTTATGCTGCAAAAACCAATTAATAGGATAGTGTGATTATGGTGAGTGTAAATATATTAATTTATAAAATTATTTAAGATTTTATTTAATAGAGTGTCTGTGTCTTGTGATAATATTCGGTATGAATTTAACATCGTATGATTGTGATTACTGTAAAATAGTAATTTATCTGATTATTTAAGATTATAAATATAATAGAGTATCTGTGTCTTGTGGAACATTCTCTGGGAATATAAGTTAAAGTGATGTGATAGTGACTTGTGTGTATAATCTACCTATACGAAAAATACATTTTCTGAACATTCAAACATTTAACTATTGCATCTGTTAAACATTATTATAGTGTTTTCCTTAGAATTCCATATTTTGTAACCATATTTGTAACGGGTCCATCTCAATTTCGGATAAACCAGTAAAATCAGAGAAAACAGTGTTACTAGGTATTTTCTACAAGCAATATTTTTATGCATTAAAACATCCTTTTGCAAAAAATTTTAAGCAAGTTTAAATTTTGAACTTTCAGGAAAGGTAAATATTGTATATATTGAATTGATATCTTAGTTTTATTTGCTACAGAAATGCCAATTTTAGAAAAACACTGGGTGCATGCGTGATATTTTGACTGATAAGAGACTCTGTGTACTAAATGTGTATAAGTTGCTTATCTCTTTAATCTACATCTCTGGTTTCATTTAGCCCCGAAGGCAAAATAGAAACCCCATATACTCGGCCTCATATTTCTGCGGTACCCATATTTCTGCAGAAGTCCGAATTTCCGCTATAAACAAATCACCGCGCCACCTACTGTACCCCTGATGTCACCTACTTCCGCTTTGGGTTGGCAGTGAACTTGGTACACAATCAAATTCACGGAAATGTTCTGAACGAAGAAGGTATGACTGTAAGTTTTTTTTAAAGATGTGCTTTTAAGCTTTAATAATTTTAACTTTAATGATAAGTACCGCGGGAATAGGGTTACACTGAATACCGGAATCCACTTTTTTACCGGAATCTACCGAAATCCGTTTTCGAATACCGGAATCTACTTGATAAGTTGATATATTAACTTTATGGTATATAATGTATATTAATATGATATAGTTTATGATATTTGACCCATATGCAAAGTTTGAGAAAAAAATATTAAGCCAATCATGACTTAGGGAGGTGTTTTTGTTTCCCTGTGTTACATGCAACTATTCGGCGTTCAGATGTACTGAATAGTAATAGGACACCAACTGGAAACAAAACACCTCCCTAAGTCATGATTGGCTTAATTATTTTCTCTAAAACTTTGCAATTTTGTTTACAATTATTTTTGCATTATATATCTGATTATGCACCATTTCCTACTAAGATTCCTAATAAGACATATTCAGCAAGTGATTTACTGTGGTAGGGACATAGGTCAATAATATATAATATACAATTAATCTTTAGATAGTGTGATGAATTAGCCGTGGGACGAATAAATACTTGTAAAGCTAGAAATCACACTGAAGAGTTAAGACGTGCCTGAACAAGGCTTCCCTTTTCGATTTCGGTGAGCACCTACTACATACTAGGTTATTTACCCGTATAAAAGGGGCCTGACATCGCTCGTTA
>JAULCC010303022.1:0-12039 GCA_032358795.1 Nuttallia obscurata | reverse complement strand
GGTGGAGAGTTAATCAGCACTATACAACCATTACATATCGGGTTGATTAATTTACTATATTTTCAAAATTATAAACGATCGGTACAGTTTATTAATGTATTTTTCTCTTACGTTGAGAATGTTATGAAAATTAATCTGCCAGTGTGTTTCATTTCAGTTATTAATCAAATATTTTATTTTTCATTAAACGACATGAGATGAGTTGAGATTCCAAAATGTATTTACGCTTAAAAACAACGTGAAGAAAAAAACGATGTGTCATAAATAACTTACAATTTTTCAAGAATAGTTATTGGACAAATAAAAGAAATCTTACCAACACCATCGGCTTGAGCTTATAACTTCTGCTTGACATCCAAACAACTCTTTCAAGAGTTTATCAAGATTGCAACATGTGACGCAAAATACTGTTACTTATTATTTGTCATTAAATGCTTTCCTTTGTTCTCTGGAATTTCTAAGAACTTAGCTAGATACCATTGTTTTTATCTTGATATATCTACGTGATGTCATAGTAGCTAGATGCAAAGTTATTTTCTAGTGAATTGTGATAGACTTTATGAAGCTTTATTACTCTAAGTTTCTCTCCTCTGCACTCGTTAATTCACATTTAGCTAAAATTATGCAAATTCTGTATATAAGACCTCTAATGTAACAGTAATTACCAAGTGTTTCCCACAATGGATCAAGTATAATTGCAATAATTTAAAATGATAACTACTGGCTGTAAAGCATGTTTGTCTGCAAATACCTTTACAAAAAGCATAAATAGCTGTTATTTAAGTTATATATCGGCGCGTTGTAAACGGTGTAAATCAAGATCTCGTGAGTTTATACTATAATATAAAAAGTTAGTTGTTAAAACTGTGTTCATTGCACCTAATATCCATTTGAAAGATTAAAAACAACACGTATAGCAAATCTAAGTTGTTAAAAAAGCAAACTTGTGAATTAATTGTTTTCAGCAATAAGAATCCTATTATTTTATCCGAGACAACATGCTACGTGTAGATGAATATCATATGACAACTAATTTAACTTCTTTAAATTGGACTGTTGAAGATAATGTTTTGTTTGAGAAGCATAGTGTACGTACATGCATGAATTTTTTAAAAAACAGATGCATTTTTTTAAAATATGTTTATGTGTTGGCCGTTTTTTTTTTTTATCCGTATCCGTGTATTATAGTAAATGTTGCATGAAATTGAGGCATGTTTGGAAAAGATGTTTTGTACTTGTTCTTAATTGGAAATAACTTTTTCCAATGATATCAGGTATAGAAAATACCTTTCTTACAAGCTTTAACCTTTTGGTCGATAATTTGAAAATGCCGTCTGCTTCATTCTGAATTCTTGTTTCTTTAGTATGATTATGGAAGATATGTTTTTCAAAACACGGCTTAAACTGAAATTGATTCACTTCGATACATGTACTTGCATATTACACGTTTAATTCTTATTGCAGCAAACATGACCATTGCATCTTAGTAAGTTTAGATATACACGGATATATGTACGACACTATTATATTCCAATCAGCTAGTTAGTAAATACGATTAATTCATATTTTGTAGTTCCATAATTGTAGCCATGTCGAAGAACGAACTTGTGTTTAGTCAATATCGTACTTTGCCATGTCCTTTTGATTGTCTGATGTGAGTTGTACACCTTTCTCATCAAAACTAAAGACTAGATAAAAATAGTACGGTCCTTCCTTATCTGAAATACCCGGTGACGGTAATATAAATATACTGTTCAATGACAGATTTGCCCATTCTTCTTGCATGTCCATGCACAAATCAAACCAAACATATTAGTCTGATATCTAGTTGAAGAATCCTTTGGAATTTAGTACTTCAGAATTTATAAAAGAAACGGCGGAAAATGTATTTACATTCCTGAGATAATTCGATAAAGCCTTATCTGATATTAAAGTATATTGCAAAAACTCTCAAGACGGCGCCTTGACGACACAATATTATGGATGATTAAACATAACGCCTAAAAGAATATAAACAACCCGTGGTCCCATTCGGGAGTTTATCTAAATATTTTGAAAGTATTTCTTTTTTCTGAATACTTTGCCTGCATCAATCACGGAAGAGGGCATGTAACAAATGATGGATGTATATTGAGATTAATGGTTTTTGGTATTTTTCTCAATGTTAAAGTGCTGTGGTATTTGTCAGATATGTTGCTTAACATCAAACATCAACGGTCCTAAAGCCTTATGATGAAACTGATCAGGACATATTTTGTAACATAAGAAGACGCCAGCGTCCTTAGGTGATATCATAAATGGTAAATAAAACTGGCACGGCTTTCTTTTATCATGTTTTGTTGAGCAGCTTAAAATGGAACAGATGTCTCAGTAAGCTACCCGATTATAGCAATGCTATGTATGCGTATTTCGCAAAAGTATTGTTGTTAATCAATTAATAAATGCAATATGTAATAACATTTTGCAAGGAAGGACATTTTTTTAAGACACATTACCTTTTGAACTGTGATATTGAAGTTAACATTACCTAAACCAATATTTTAATATACATCTAGATTAGTTGCTTTATATTTAAATTATGTTATTGTCAATGAGTTAGAGTAGTAGTGCTTGGGCGAATCGAATCATAAACAGAACAAAACGTTTACGAACATTCCAAAGTTTCTCGCCCTTCCTGAAGATTTCTGTGTTGATGTGTTAAAAGCGTGAATTTCAAACAAACAGTCTTCATGTTTCAATATAGTTCACACTTGTAGATGATTTAAACTAAGCAATGGTTAAGACTTCTCTATATAAACTCTCACCTCAACTCAACTCAGTTTTATTTATCAATTGGCAAATACAATGCCTTTGGCTGTAACAGTCTTACAAATGTATGCAAGAATATGGGAAATTGAACATTTAATCACATAACATACATTTATAACAATACATTTATTCACGAATTTCATTTCTTCGTAAACTAAATGTTTTTTAATACATCTGCCAAATTTTAACTGCAGTTTCTTTCTCTAAGAAGACACACTATTACAAAAAAAATATCATCGGCCAGGTGGTATTTCCTCTATTATTTTGACTTACGTTATGTGTATATTTAGTACAAATGAAACTCTGATTCCTCTAAGTATATATTACAATAAATACAGATCCTATCATTTCTATTTAAATGTACCTGTTTCAATCGCTAATCTGTGAACTGATATACGAAAACGAGTAAGATTTTTTCTTAGAGTATCATAACAGATGTTTTCTAGATATGGTTCAAATTCAAAATTACTTTAAAACATTCTATAGAAGTACAGCTTTGACATCGAATTTAGTTTTGCATGCCAGTCCTGTATATAAATATCCAAGAATCTCCTTTGTATCATTGAGCAATAATTGGAACTTGCATCAACATCATCCCAAATATAACAAAGACCTGACTCACACAAATGTTTTTAACATAGTGAACCTAACTTTTATCGTTTTCTAAATATTTGTTGCAACGTTCATTATAGAGATTGAATAAGTAGAATTGGTATTCTTTTTTTTCAATGAAAATTACTGATAAGGGAAATCTTCCTAATTCGCCTAACACTTCTACGTTCGTCGCTTGTGCTCTTACACCTAGTAATATCTTACAGTATTTAATATTAATTTTTATATGCAAAATCATAACTGAACACTCTCCAGATTTTTGCGCCATATAGCATTATAGGTACGACCATTCTATCAACTAACATAAGCTTTATTTAAAACTAAAATCAATTCTTTTAAAAAATACAACATTGTCAAATTATTCAACGCCCACCGACAAAGACTTAACTGCAAAAGATGAATTACCGCGCATTACAAACATGAATGAATATATTGTTGGATTCAAATATATTTATTCTCAAAAGTTAAGGGTGAGAAGATATGTTACCATATTTGCAACTTGAAATCTACTGACATAACTTGACAGTATATGAACATGTTAATTCTGTACTAGCCAAACTAAACTTATCAATTAGATTTTCTGTGATTTAAGATGAGTATTTAATAGATATTAATTATCATTGTTCATTTTATTCTAAGTTTATCTGAATTTTATGGGAAAATGATTAGCTATTGTCATGAACTGATGGGGTTGCAATTTGGTTAAGTTTTACAATTAGATAAGCATCTCCAGATTTATCACGAACCAAACAACCTCATTACAGTAAGAACTTTGATTAAGATGAGTTTCTTGTCTTTTATAATATATGCTTGAGCCGTTTGCTTTATTCAAGTTGAAACAATTTTACGGGTGTACTGATCATGCATTTTTATATGTATATTGACTGCAGATTTTTAAGATACAAGATGTAAGATACTAATGGGATTGCTTTCACAACACGAATGTCGATACTCTACAGTAATGGAATTACTTTCGCAAGCAGAACAGAGACATCTGGTGGAATCGCAACATTCGGTTTGAGACTATAAGAATCCCTAAAAAGTAGATAATTATATGCATTTTCCCCATTTCTACCCATGAAAGACATTTCAATCTTAAATGTCTCGTGAGTCGTAGTAGAAGTCATGACGTATCGCATAAATAAAATATAATGACGTCATAAGCAATATTCGGTTATCTATATAAAAAAACATTATAAATATTACTGCATAACTCTTTTCTTAGAATTCCTACATAAAATGAGTATATATCCAAGAGACCTCTTAAGTTTAAAATATATTTTAAACAAATCGAACTTGCACCCGCACGGAATAAAGTTTTCACAAACAACGCTGTCGTAGTTGCATTTTGAGCTAATGTTTTCGCTGCGAGAAAGAAAATATTCATGTCTTTGTTTCTAAAGCTATGATTCAATTTTTTTTATCTTTTTCTAATTCTACACTAAATTCAATTCGAGTTATCCTGGACCAATATTGCTGTAAATCTCAAAATCAACAAGCACCATTGGGTCTTTTTTTTGCTGTTATAAATTTCACACGACTGTGGCGGATGCTGATATTATGTCGGCTACAACGCCATTGAATTTAGTACTAACGTACTGTTTTGTCATAGAGATTGTGACGAATTAAGACATTCTTAACATTTACAAATGTCGATACACTTTAATCTAACCAAATATAAACCTTTAGCCTGCTAAGGGCGACCATGATAAAATTTGCAAACAGTTTAGATCCAGATTAGACGCCGAGTAAATCAGGACCCAAGCTGTTTGATCCTCGGCCAAATCTTTCTCTAAATATCAAGCGATTCTGATAAATTTTAAAATCTAGGCAAACGACAATTTAAGCAGACGTCATTTTTTTCAGCAGGCTAAATGTTAATGACTGTTTTTGCAAACATAACATGGTCACGTAAGTTCATATGCATACTGTACTAAGTATACCTATATAATGCTCTATATTGTACTTGAGAAAATCTAACATGTAATGTTTGATTAATTAACTGTTGTACTTACAGTCACGTAAAAGCATATTACATTTTACTGAAGAACAAAATTTTATCGTTTGTTGCGCAAAAGTGTCATTTCTCGACTCAATAAAATTGGAACATAATTAGAACGTACATACGTTTTCTACGAACGGTCGCGTATGTAAAACATAGGCAAACTAATGGTTATTCCTTTTTGATCGTAAACTTAAAAACCGAGTCGCAAGAATCCCTATGATATGGTGTTTACGCCGCCGAGAAAAGTAACCCTCATGCATCACACTGTTATATAATTTACGCTTCACGCGTTTATATGGGAAAAGTTTATGTTTTACTGCTTAACGTCTTATGGGATGAACACTTCAGAATTATGCTACATCTTTCAAGGACTATTTCCGTAGATCTTCATCTTTAACATTTGACACTTAAAAAAATCATTGGGCAATTCACTAACTTATCATTGAAAAGTCATGTGTCTTAAAATGTAACAGATTCTGTACATCATTAGCCCTTCAACGAATTCTATTGAGATTCATCAATATCGTATTCTATAGCGATGGTTACAGTCATATCTGCTCATTGTGTGCTCTAGTGTCAAATTAGGACACCGTCACTAACAATTGGTTTCTTGAAGACAAATGATCTGACGAACAAACAAGATCGAAATTAACATGCGGGAAAATGAAGTGGTATTAAACTTGTTTTATGCGTCAAAAAGAGATTGACCCATTTGTGCATGTAGCAGCACAATCGGTGTGTTTTGTCAAATCTGCTTCATTCAAAATTAACGTTAAATTTGATATCGGTGGTTTTACATTAAAAAAATGTTTTCAAGATAATAAAATATTAAATTAAAATCGTTAAAAGATATTTGTTGAAAAGCTTCAGTGTAGAATTAGCAGGCTAAAGTTGTGAAAAAAATAAAACGATGCCAAAATGATTGTTTCATATATAAATACTGTCAATTTACTATATACCACTCACGTTTCTTTTAGAAACAGCTGCTCTTGTGAAGAAACTAGCTGCCTGCAGTTGCACAGTGCACGTTCATGACTTTAAATTGATCGATGTCATTTCACACTCCAACTACCTGGGAATTTAATGTAGTCGAATTCAAAGAAGCAGACGTACTTGCTTTTTTAACTTTTGTTTTTATGCTAACCATAAGCCACTTTTTGTTACATCCAAATTATAGATATGAAATACAAAAAGGGGTTTTATAGTCAGAGTCTGCAACGTTCTACCAGGTTCCAAATTAGGGGATTTTGGCATACATGGATTCCGTTAACTACAATACTATAATCAATACTCTTAGGGGTATTTGTTCATGCTATTCGATTTTTTGTGTGCTTTTTTAAATACTTCTTTGAACTATGTAAATGCGTGTAACGAGCATAGCTTGACTATATACATTTATAAGTTAATATAGCTCAGTATATCTAGATAATTATCCTTTAAAAATGAAAAATTAACACCAGTTTCACATTAACTCTAGCCTACGTTGTAGAAAAAATGACATTTTACTTATTTATATTGATAAGCACAATATATGCTTTTTTGTATAGTGATATGAGAGATAGCTCCCTGACCCTCTTACACCAATGACGTAGATAATAAAATGGTTAACTTGTAAAAAAGCATACGTAAACATCAGTCAAACCGCAAAAAAAGGTCATAAGAATGTTCTTTTTCTCTAATGACTTTGGATCATCATTGAAAATTAAAATACATGTAAATAAAACTGCCCGGTTGGCTGCCCGGTTGGCTTAAGTGGTAGAGCGTCCGCTTACAATGCCGGTGTCGGCGGGTTCGATCCCCGGTCGGGTCAATCAAAACCACTTAATTAGTAGTAATGGCTTTCTTTCCTTGACGCTCAGGAGTTATAGCATAACGACTGATTTGTCGGTGTCAGGATAACGTGACCGGCCGGAGTTAAGCCTCCTCGTGTATCAGTGCCATACACATAAGAAAACAGAGATCTTTACAGAAGAGTTCTTTGTATATGATACCCTCTCTCTATGACGTCCGTTGGTCCTAGTTGGCAGTGAGTGACGTAAATTACATTAAATAGATTAATAAATATAAATTGAATAAATGATTAATACTACGGTGAAACTATATTTTCATTAACAGTCAGTAATATTTTTTATATTTATATTATAAACTGTTAATGTGACAGAGGCACTGTTTAATATGCCCAAAGATTCAAATATGTCTCCAAACAAAATAGGTTGATTGTCTATTCTTCTAAAGTGATTCCAATTGACACATTCGAATAAAAAAAACAGATGTTAGTACACTCGGTATCGTGTTGCTACAAATAGACCTCGAGCATTAAATTCTTTAAAAAAATTCAATTGTAATTTATCATTTTACCAAATTAACTCTGCTGAGCGCACAGCTCCAAGTATATCAGTTAATGTTCACTTAGCACCATTTTATCAATAACGACACACTTTTGTACTGACTTTTACCATTTGAATTGTATAACGTAGGGATTTGCTGTACTAACTTCCTTTAAATAAGTAACCAAAAAACACCTTATGTTATATAAGACCCCAGCGTTCCAATTCACTTTAATATTTTATCAAACCACACGATGAATCCTGTTATCATCTAACATGATCAGGCGTTTCAGCTAAAGGATGCAAGGCACATTGATATTTCATTCCAGTCGTGTTAATATTTACTGGAGACATATTCGAAAAGTTCTTAAATAACGTGTGTAAGGCACATCAGGTCGTTAGCGAGATTCTTGAATATAGCTGACAATTCAATATAGATATTCATTTATATTAAATATTCATTTTACATATATGTGGTCAGAGTTAACTTATATAGGATTATAAGTATCCACCATGAGTATTCATGCAAGATAGGAATATCCCATCCGAGGGTCAGAAATCTACTGAGGGACGAGGCTTTGGTTCTCACCTAGGCAAATTCCCTATCTCACATGGGCAGAAAATGGGAGAAAATGTCAATTGTGAATTCTATTTTTTTAGCATTGTATATATTCACAATTTCAATAAGTGTTTGTTAGTTTATTTTGCTTAAGTCAATATCTGTCATCTACGGAACTGAATGGAAGTTCCAGAGATAGGGAGGTTGATACAGGCAGCTCCTTAAAGAACTCTCTGGTTATTTTATCAGGCCAATCGTGACCTGGCATTGGTACACGGAAGACTCAAACCCGGTAGGTCACTTTATTTTGACATCGACGATTCAGTATTAACCTTTAGCCTGCTAAGGGCGACCGTGATAGAATTTGCAAACAGCTTGTATCCAGATTAGATTAGAGTAACTCGGCGTCTAATCAGGATCCAAGCTGCTTTACACGCGGCCAATTGTTTCTCCAAATATTGGGCGATTTTGATGAATTTTAAAATCTAGGCAGCCGACAGTTTAAACAGACGACATTTTTTCAGCAGGCTGAGGGTTAATGCTAAGCACCAAGGAAGGGAAGTCTTTAAAGCCAATTTTAGAGATATTGGTCGAATCAGCCGTGGATTGAACCAATAACCTCCCGTACAGGAAGCGAACACTCTACACAGAACTAACCATGCAGTCAAATGGAATCAATACCTAAAGTCATAAGAAGTTATGATTTTCTTGTTAAAAGTTGTTGCCACTGTTCTTACTCTCTTTAATATACCGTAATGTTCAATGGATTAAACTTTTCATGTTTAAAATTACCTATTTTTCATACATGTGGGAGAGAACAATTACAGAGCTAATTGCAAATTTCAAGTTCAAGACCCATAATACGGCGACAGCGCCTAACTACCAGTTTTAGCCAAGAAATAGAACGTGCCTATTTTCCATATGAAACACATATCTATATTATAACATAGTTGCAATCAGTGCCTTTACTAAATGGAAAGTTATAATTAAGTAACGAAGACGACAAAATTAAATAAGTCTCAGTAACGTTTTCTGTATCCGTATCACACTATCACATGTCTTTTGTGTCGTTTCAATGTATATGATATATTACCATATTAGAGTTTACAATATCTAAACACACATAAAATATCAAAATCATTGATACTAATGAAATGTTAAATTGTTCGATAAACAGTCAAGACAGCTGTTTAATAGAAGGTAGACATTAACACCTGTTAAACATCTGGCATGTTGAATTTTTCATTTGCTTGCTATGATAAAAACATTATTGATAACACGCATTAACATTTGCATGAAAACCCTCTCCTCTCTTCTAACTTTATTCAAACTATACATTCCAATATAGAAGTATCAAACTGTATGGATTCGATGCCGCTCATTCAGGTTAAATAATCCAATAGACTGATATGTACACCGAAATAAACAGTTACGATTTAAAACATGAACGGAAAAAGACAGCCATATTCGAAAGAAATTAGATTTCAATGTACTTCTTCAAGTCATCACATCAGTACAGAAGTCGACCAAGTATAAAAAGTTGAAACAAAACAGTCTGTAACATTTGAATTAAATACTTATGTGTTTTGGAATAGTAACTGGTGATTTTTTTTTCCCAAAATAAAATACAAATAGTTCTCCATTCTTTCCTGTTTAAAATTTAAAAAAGCTAAGATTGGAGAAATCCACAAAATTCCGTAATAGAAATCGAAAAATAACCAAAGTATCATACCTGTACAAGTCTGTTATTGTTAGTTCCGCTCGATGCAGTGACAGATCCTATAGCATTGTAGTACTCTTATCTCCGTAATGGTAAAGGCAACAGCGGATTTTACACGATTCTATAACCCATTCTTTAACATGACAAATGTCAATAAAGGCGGAGCTAAGATCACGTGATTATTAATAATTTCCTCCGTCTGATGTTAACTTGGAAATACCAGAATTATATTATAATTAAAAGAGACCATGGCCCATGGTTGGAAGTTTAATCACGCGCATGCGTATTATGTCTTCCTAAGACACGACGGAGAACGATTTTGAAGTAAATTTTTACTTGAGTAATAAAACTTATCTTGACGTAAGACCGACGATACCAGTTTTGTCTATATTTTTCCATTCCAACGCCTCTGCCCACAACAGTGTAATTAAACATTCATCATACAGTAACTATTATATGTAAAGCTATTTCATTTAATGAATACATAAAGAATACAGCTTGATCATGAATATTTTATGAGTGAAACGAGAGAAATGTCAACAAGAAAATCGTGAATAAATTAATGGGCTGGGAATTCTAATTGCAAGATAAATGATGAAAGTTCATTGTATATTGCGGTGCTAATGGGAGCCCTTAAAGGAAAATTGAACGAGCAAATATATGTGACGCTGTTCTGTTGCGCCGTAGGATAAACCTTGGTGGTTGTTTTCCGGCCATTTAATTGAAATAATTGGTTATTAATCAAAATGTGTCTTCGGAAATAACTAGTATAGCGATCTGTTTGTAAACGTAAAATTCGTGTTTTATACGTTATATGAAATATTAAATACATAATTCAAAACCAGTGATTTCTTCTTTATGCATTAATGGATTATAGAAAGGATTTTCTTCCATGAACAATACTTTGATTATTTATAAGGTGGCAAATCACGTGACACGTGAGACTGATTTTTTCCCATGTTTTGCCCATAAGGAATTTGCCGATGTATGAAAGTGTTTCACATGTCACGTGAGTTGCAATTTAAGAATAGGTAAATTCTTTTTATTGGGAGAAAGGTAATCCATTATTCGTTTATTCATGTAGGAAAGGCAAGTTCTTACCCTCGGGAGGGATACTCCTAACCTAAATACACACATACATGGTGGATTCTTATAATCTTATAAGGGCAAAACACCATGGACAGAAATGGCAGAAAAAAGTACTTTTATTACATTTATAAACCAGATGTCCTCGTGAAAATGTGATTATTAATATTGGGTTTGATACTGACCCTCTATGGCAATGTGTGGGATCAGTCAGTAAGATCTATAAGGGGCAAGGCGTTAGCCGAGTTCTCCTTATATATCTTACTTACCCCACATATTTCCGTAGAGGGTCAGTATCAAATCCCATTAATTAATTCATTTCCCTGACCACCTTGCACTGGTAAAATGATAACAATTGTAGATCTATAAATTTATGACATTATAACAAATATGACGCCATTTGTCACGTCATTACTGACCCGCCTTGGATTCTACAGACCCAACAAAGAAAAGTATAGGGTCACCACGTGACGGCCTTTAACCAATGGAATTCCTAGAAATATGTCGGAGGCGAAATAAAGTATTTTGTTTGTTTGTTTAATGGGAATTCAACGTCGCGCCAACAGTATTTCAGTCATATCGCGACGTCAAGCTCATAAAAGGCGGAGGAAGACCCCGGTGGACTCCTGTGACACTACTTAAGGCACCGAGCGCACACGGGTAGAACCACCGACCTACTGCATCCCTGTGATAGAGTAAACATCATTACCAATGCGACGAGTTCCATCTTGATTCAACACATATGAACATGTAACGCTGTACCAACTTCCTTACAGAACGTAAAATGACACGTCCATTTTTTTCTTCCATAATCAACTAATTTTACCTTGATATACTGGCAATTGTGTTGGTTCGGATGACCACTTTCAATACACTACCTACAGCGATGGTCTTATTGATTATTGGGTATAAAGACATAGAC
>JAULCC010302911.1:0-12041 GCA_032358795.1 Nuttallia obscurata | reverse complement strand
AAAAAAACATAGCTTCCAGGGGTTAAGGCTATCATGTTCAGGTGAGCGCCTCTAGGGCCATCATGGCCCTCTTGTTTTAATATTTCATACCATTTAACATCATTTCAAATAAGTTGTATGCAGTTCATATTTTGATATCGTACTTTCAAACACTTCACATGCATAGTTCACCACTGAACTAGCGAAAGACATGAACATTGGCATAATATTTTAAAAGTGAAATTATATTGCTTCAGGATTTACACCGGTACGTCCATAGCCTTCGAAACTTTACAAGGTAAATGTTTGATCGCGCAGGGGTGTAATGGATATTGTGTCTGCCTTGCGTTTAGGAGGTTGTGGGTTCGAGTCCCGAAGGCAGCATTTTTGCCTGACCTTCAGTTGACACCAAGTACTGGTTCTAACCAGGAAACGGACTCAAAATTGATTTTACAAGACAGACATTCAATATAATCGAGCTAAAATAGATAAGTTTAAACTAAGGTAACTTGGTTTGGCTCATTAAAGAAGACCTCGATTAGTTAAACACCCTTATAACATAGTTAAACTCCCCCTTGACCTCAATGTCATGTCCGTTATAATACCAGTTTTCATATATCAAACACCAACCCCTATTTCGAAAATTGACCGGTATATACATTCATTCCCAAATGACACACCATAAAGTATCTATAATTTATGCCATTTTGAAGGCCATAGTATGATCTACCTAGCATAACCAGATAAATAGATAAATTACAGATCGGTGTACGAGATTAAAAACAATGTCTCATGCTCAGAAATATATGACGGTTGTTGACTCTACAGCTTTTCACATCCATTAACATTAAGCGTGAGGGTATCCATGCTCAAGGACGTTTTTTACCACGGGTCATGCGCAGGAATTATAAAGTGATTATAAGAAGTTTTGATTGTATTTTTGCATGCATTTATATTTAGATCGTTGTGCATGGCTTTCTTGTCCTTTCATATGTCTACTGTCTGCGCGCTGTAGTTTAGGAAGTTGACATAGTAGCAAAGTTCATACAATTAGACTTAAAATAATGTCTGCTATAACTATGTTTTTGTGAGTTTAATTATCTGTGATATAAACGCATAAATAAATGGTGTGTCGTGTATGCAATAATGTTTCAGTAGATTACATTTTATACATCATACATGCAGCCGCCTAGTACTAGCGAACTAGTTAATAATCCCACTCCGTCTGTCGATAATTACTCGTAGTGTAGGTGCTTGATAAAGTGTCGAGCATGTACTTAACCTTTGGAGTTCGTAATGATTATTATGTTAATTGAGACCTAGCGGTTTATATAAGTTTTTACGCTGTAAATACAAGTACTCAAGTTGACCCAATACAGGTCATGAAAAGCGGCGGTGGTGTAATGTTTCTGGTTTAAACATATTTTACTGAAATGTAAAACGAGTTGAACCACAAGATCTCGCAACTTACAAATCGGTCCTACCCTTACAGTGAACATAGCATATAATAGCACATGGCTTCAAGAAAAGATTTAAAAATTTAAAGGTTCTGTGCCATTTTAAAGTATAGACATTTTATGTAAAACTAACAAATCATATTTAACGGTCTAAATATACACATTTTGAAGTGTATGCCTTTTTGTTTGGTAAAAGTCGGTTGTTTGGTCTCTTTACTTGTCAAACTTTCGGTCATTCTTAGTTGGTTGTGTTGCCCCGCGTAATTACGACTTAAACCAAATAGAACTGGCGCATGCGCAAATCAGTACCTTATGGCTGATATTATTTCAAACGTAATTATTCTACTAAAGAGACATTTTGTAACAACTGGAATACCGACAGTATTCAAATAGAGCGAAACACGTTCGAATAATTCCAAATATTCGAAGAGGCACGGGAACTTAATGTTTCTCGCTTACCAATTTGAGATTTAAGAATTGAGACCTAGATTCTATGAATAATCTGAGCTAGTGCAGTCAACCTTTCATCGGTGTTAACTTTAACTAAAGTTTGTCCGGAACAAAACTACTAAAGTATTGAAGGTATACACATGATTAGAGGACGGTCGAACAAGGTGTAGTGATAAAGAACTGTAAATGTGTATATAAAATTATTTGAGATACTCTTGTTTTTCATTTTTCTTGTACGGGGCATAACTTCTACTGTATTGAAATGTCATCGTGTTCTCCAATTATTAAAATAAATGTAGACGACTATAACATTACCACTGCTAAAGCTACATTCAAAGTTTCAACAAAACACAGGAACAAAATAAAAAGTCATTGTGCTTGTTTTAATGGTAAAGACCTATATCGAAACTTGGCTCATGTTTGTTTAGTTGCAGGTATGATGCAGTACATAAACAATAACCTGAGCATTCTGAGTACTTCCTGTTTGTTACTTTTGATTATGGTTATTTCGGCCCATCCTCCGCTTATGTATCGTTTAATTTGTATGCTATAAAATAAACTCAATTCGGACAAATATTTTACCGAACTTAAATGAATATGGTCGAATATTGTTAAAGTGACACTTTACACCCCAAACCCCGTCAAATAAATATAAAAAATAAAGTAATAAATATAGTTAATCAATAACAATTACAAACAGTTACAACAAACGAGTCAATCAGGATGTTTACTGTTAACTTTTCAGCGTTTACTATAATCACAAAAGAGGAAAAAAGAGATCCAATACCAAAGATAATAGTGAAAAACAATACTCATTAAGCTCAAAATAACAGTCATATGTCTTTGTGAAAACCCAGATTGTTTGATTCCAATTGTTCGTGAACAGTTTTCGTTAGTAAAAGGCGTCATATTTAATTATATCTACGATCATAAAAGTTACTTTGTACAGCACTCTGATGGCAGCATACATTTTCTCTATGCTCATATTTGGAAAGTGCTAGCGCGGAGCGTAAACGTGTTTTGTGTTTATCTGTTATATATATAGGATATTACATGAGTGTTTTTTCAATATCATATTTATGAAACGAGTTGACTAAAAACATATGACACGGGCCTTGTCGAGTGTCATATGATTTAGTCAACGAGTTTCGTGAAATGATATTGACTGAACACGAATGTTATATCCTAATTATCACATAAAGAGGAATTGTACGAAAATTGTACGACTATACACACTGGAATAATCGTGCCCCGTATATGTTTTTGTCGTTTAAAGCGGAAATTAGAACGCGACTTCATATCAACGCCCAGACACCATATGCAACGTCATCCTATGATACCTCTTTTTACCATTGACCGTGTTTATCAACCGGTTTCAAGTTATATTTATGTAACTTGTTTTCATGACGTAATACACATTTGCATATTATATGCACGACCGTGCCATACGATATTTACGGCACGGCAATATCTGCACGCTTATGTGATAAAAGTGTATATCGCAAAATGTAAAGCAACTTGAGTGTATGTCAAATATGAAAAAGAGGCGTTATAAATGTGGTAAGAAACGCGTAGTGTAGGAAGGTGTAACAAAATGTGTTGTTAATTCCAGCAGTACCATACATTTTTTTTCCGGAAGGAAATTAATTGAATTTTAAAAAAGATAAAGTAAGAAAGTCCGTAAAATTTATTTGTTTATTTTTTCTCTCGTGGTTGGATTTGATTTTGGTTTACTATTTATTCCCTTGTTATATATCTATATTTTTGTTCACAGGAGCTGACCCATTTGGTTTTCCAACTTTGATTCGCCCATGGGATGACGGTACAAACAGCATGGCCAATGCACGTCGAAGACTCAGAGCTGCCTTCGAATTTTTCACAAAGCTAGGTGTACAGTATTGGACATTCCACGACAGGTAATAGACGATGTAGTGTGTTTCCCAACTTTCCCATTCAATACCATTTTATTAAAATGTTTCTAGAAATCATAATTTTTACGAAAAACAATAACACACGGTCATGAACACGGAGCGTGTGTGGTTGGTCAAGAGGCACAAAGATCCAACATTTAGCTGCCGCATGTTAGATTTTCATAACGGATCAGTGCCTAAATCTGGATAAAATCGAAGATTGTCCGAGCTTTTATGTGCACTAAATAACATTATGTTGATCGCTGTAATTTCGCAATCTTCTAACTCTCCTTAAGACCGGTATTTTTTTTTACATTTAAATCATTACTTAAAGTTACTATATCTGCGGATTTGTTTTGTTAAAATTGTCCCAATTTCATATTCTTGTTTTATTTGTTGGCAATTTATTTGAAATAAACTAAATGTTTGCGATGTAAATGCATCAGAAAAGCAATAAAGCCAGCTTCGAATGCGAATTTTGTTTACAATTAGCACCGTATAGACCTCCTGCATTCTATAACCACACTCCGTTTTACCTTCCGGTTCTTATCCGGAAAGCAGTAATTCATATTACTGCACGAATACGTCTGGTGACATGCGTGTTTGCAGTAAACACACACGCAACAAAACGAATAGATAGATACAAATTTTTAAAAGTCTTACGCTTATATTTCAAAACTGAAGTTTTTACCATCACTAACATTTCAATAGTCTTTTTAGATGGGATAGAAATAGTTTTGGGCTAAAGCGATAATCAAATATTGCAGGTATAGCTGTTTATCAGTTCAATTTCAATATTTTATTGGCATAAACATATTGGCATATAACCAAAAGGATACAAAACAACCATTCAAGATAGAATGTGTTAAGTGCTATAACATGGGAATGTCTGTTTAAGGAGTTGCCTGACCTTTGAAGAAGTATCTTTGTTTCACGTAATTCATTTATCCATCGTTTGACAGAATACAAACATGTATAGTATTATCAAATAAATATATGAATGTAAGGTGCATATTTTACCAGTTTGTTGTATGTGTATTGTACGCGGATAATTAAATTTTTCATATGGTACTGACTGATATAACCTGATTACTATTTCAAGGTTTGAAAGCTTTTTGTGGAAATACCACATATTTTACTAGTCCAGGCAAGTTGATTTCATAAGCAAATCGGCTACGGTGATATTGACAAAAGTATCATATTGTCCAATTTTGGCATGCTACAAATGCTTTACTTTTAACACTGTTTAAACTAATGCCGAATCTGACATTTTGATAAAGGATAACCAATTATTTCTGCATTAAACGTCCCTTAGTATATTTGGTAAAAAAATACTAGAATGTTCATTGCGTGTATAACTTTTTCAACGACTTCATAACACGTTCCAGAGATATTGCACCTGAAGGCGCTACGCTTGAAGAAACCAACAAGAATCTTGATGAGATTGCTGACCTTGCACTGGAGCTACAAAAACAAACCGGAGTGAAGCTGTTGTGGGCCACATCAAACTTGTTTGCCAGCCCCAGGTAACACTTTTGCTGCTTTTGAGAAGTTTGGTCTTGCATTTCAAGGGAGCACCTTATCCAGTTATCATTTTATTATCACAAATTTGTTAATACGGATATCAACGTGTACCAAATATAGTATCTGGATATCAGCAGTGCTGCATAAACTAGGATATCAGCATAGACTATTCCGATAGTACTTGGATAATGGCATCCAATTTAATCATTGCATAGTACAAAGATAATGGTAAATAGTAAAGCTGTTCAGCATAGTTTCCAGAGAGTTGACATTAAATTAGTTTTCAAATGATGTAAGTGTATGTAAATCGTGACATAGGATGTGATTTGGCTCACTGTTATTTCATTAAAAGTTTGGTCAAACTTATCATCACGTTTAAAGATTGTTTGTAAATGAAATTCAATAAAAATTAAATTTAAAATAAAACATCGATTTAATATTTCTTCAGTATCGCGAGTATAGTTTGATTCATGCTAATCTAGTCATTTATTCTGCAGTAACTTGTATTTACATAGATATATTTCCTTGTAGGTTATCTATTTGAAAACTGTAAAGTAATCGGGACTCTGAGCCAATGTTGCATAATACAAATATATGATATTTATAATTTCTCTTACAGATAATAATAAACTTAAATTTTTGATAGTATTACTCCCCACACTAAAATGGTTTTTATGCCACCTATTAACTTAGTGGGGGCATATATAGTTGCTTATGTCAGTCCGTACGTCCGTCCGTAGGCACGTCCCGAAAATCCAACTCCTCCTGCACTGTTGTAAGGATTTGCTCCAAACTTTCACAGATGAATAATCTGGATGTTTAGATGGCCAGAAAGAGAGGAATTTTGGCTGCAAATAGTCTGTCCTGAATTATGACTGTAATTTTTAATATATAAGATATAGAGAACATTGTTTTTGTGAGTCAAACTCCTACTACACTATTGTTAGGACATGTCTCAAACATTCACAGATGAATAAACTCTTTGTGTTCATGGCCATACACAAAGGAAAGAAATTCGGGTAGCAAACAATTTTGCATGCATTCATAGACTATTAGGTTTATGTGAAAGTGTTTTTAATAGAGTAACAACAATTGCATTATAGGGGCATCCGTATCCTACGGACACAACTTTAGTTAGAATATTAATATTTATAACCATAAAGGCCTACCCCTTCACTCACAAAATGTTTTGTAAATAACCTTTATTCTTTCAAGAAAAGATAAGTCCTTTATAAAAGAAAACTTTGATAAAAAATAACCTACTGACACACACCTCCACCAACACCACCGCCCTCCTCCACCCTCAATTTCTTTTTATTAAAAACTTTATGCTCTTTTATCTTACTTAAGTGTGACTCATAACTGTTAAATTGTGTTTTAATTTCTCTGAGCACTTCTTTTTTGTGAACTGTAGAGTATGCAAGCAATATATCGTTTTGATGTGTTCTCGTTATAATAATTGTAATCATCTGTATAGGAATAGCTATGTTAAGTTATGAAGAAACTACCATGAATCGTTCACTACCTGTGTACGCTTACTTACAAGAAAGGTGTAAGTGATATAATACGAAATACGAAGTATCAGTTCGGTAACTTACAACGTAGCTGTGTTAAGTTACTTGTCGTGTTGTATTGCAGGTTCATGAACGGAGCGGCAAGTAACCCGGATGCTCACATTTTTGCATCGGCAGCTGCACAAGTTAAGAAATGTTTGGAGGTGGCCAAAAGGCTTGGAGCTGAAAACTTTGGTAGGTAGTCTTTTATTTACATGGAAATGTGGTCATCAATTGGTTGATAGCGTGTTGCTGATCATCATCAGGAACAATAAATATCTCTGTTACAAATAATTATAACATTTGATAAAGAAAAATAGATATAAGAAAATGGAACCAGTAATTGTTTTATACGTGTACAGTACACGATCAACACATATGTAAATTAGACAATATTGTATCACGCACATAGTAACATCCATAAAGTCAAATACAAACCACATTTTTCATAGATGTTACATTATAGAAACATCAGTATCGTCATTAGTATCTAACAAAGACTTAAAATTATATAGATGCACGTACACAAACGCGTAACGATGTAATTTAAAAATGATCACTACGTGTAATACTGTAATTTAAAAATGATCACGACGTGTAACACTGTAATTTAAAAATGATCACGACATTAAGACTGAAATTTGAAAATCATTAAATACGTGAAGAGCTGTAACTTGAAAACGATCAAGACGAGAGGAACTGCAGTTTGAAAAATCACCAAGACTTTTATGAACAAATGTACTTACACGCATACTATTAAATATTCGAAGTGAGTCGAACAGCGAAACTATTTCAGATAATTGCTCATGAGCCATGTGATAAATAATTTAATACCTAGTTGTCATTGTGATAAGGTTATTTAAAGCGTTTCTGACATAGGAGATAAAGAGTGCATATCTTACAGTCCTGGTGACTGCTGTATTAACCTTTAACAGTTTCCTTGATAAGATTTCGTTTTAACTTACATGCGACTACTGACCACAGACAGCGAGTCTCCATTCATTTTAATGTGTTAAAACTATAAAGAGCTTTGAACGAGATCTACACGCGCTTACTGAAGTGACTTGTCAAGTTATAAAGTAGTCCATATTTAGTTATCAAAATATATTAAAAAGCTGTTTTTATCCTCTGATGCAGTAAATAAATAAATGTTTGACGTTATAAAGGCATTTCATATGCATATCCTGATTAAATTCACTGCACAGAATCTGAACAGTGAGTTCTACCACTTAACGTTTATGTAATAATGACTACTCTATTACTAAACTTTTTTTCTCATTGAGAAACTCATCTGAATTAATGCTTAATGTCATTTGATGAATGATGGTCAACATTGTTTTTGGAATGACACGAGGTTTAGAAACTATGAATATTGAAATAGGTAAATAAGACATGTACTCGTATGTATGTACTATAAACTACCCTAGCTCGATAATGACAAAGATCCCAAATAAATATAGAACTAAAACAAAACACCGCGTGCAATAAACGCGTATGTCCCCGGTGGCATCCTTTACATTATATATTTTTAATATTTTTAAAAGTCCAAATTAGGTCAAGGTCAATGTCAAATGGACGTCGGGTGGTATATGTGGACGGGAATGGTCCAAGTCAACAACCATTTAATAATTTTAAAATTCAAGCAAGGGGTGTTGATGCTAGACGAAACGGTAAAATCTGGTTAACCTCATACGCACGCACTGCCGGACGGACAAACGGATCACTATATGCCTCCCGAATCTACAGATGCCGGGGTCATAAAAATCATATATTCGGTATGCAATTATTTATTTGTATATTTCAGTGTTCTGGGGTGGTAGGGAGGGGTATCACACTCTATTGAACACGGACATTCTTCAGGAACAGAATCATCTAGCAGCCTTCTTCAGAATGGCCGCAGGTAAAAAACTTCAGTAATTTCAGATTTCGTGTTGATGTCTACTTTTCATTTCCGATTAAGTTGGGTTTAAAGATCCCAAACTTCTTAATTCAACTGATTATTTTCTAGGCGATCTAATACTCGTTTTGAGATTGAAATCTACGTTTTTGTTTGATTTTCTTTCTCTCCCTGTCTTTCTGTCTCTTTGTCCTCATCTGTCTTTTCTCTCTCCTATCTCCCTGTCTTTCGATGTCACTTTGTCCTTCCCATCTCTTTCGGTCTGTCAGTCTCTCCGTCTGTCTGTATGCCAATCTGTTCTGCATTCTACAGCACACATACAATCAGGTGTTCACATTTCTGCTTTAAAGCGCCTCTCTTCGTATTTTGTCTATTCACACATTACTTTTATATTTGGGTAATTCCGTCGTTAGAATTATGTTACGCACACAAACTACTTTCAGAGTACAAGAAGAAGATCGGATTTACCGGTACCCTGTTGATTGAACCTAAACCAAAGGAACCAGCAAAGCACCAGTATGACTACGGTAAGAGAGTCATTGCCTGTTGGTACTATATGTAACACGTTGTCCTAGAATATAAGGACTTTTAAATAATTTAATTTTTAGATAACCAACAATTCAGTTCTTCTTCGGTAGTCATTACTGACTCATTCCACCTCACTGTGTCGCAATACGAGGATATATGTGCATCTTTGTTCAATTTACAATGGTTTCAGGTTAATTTAGCGCAGACGTCCTACAGAGATGCAGAGAGGATGCGTGTCACAGAATTTTATCAAGTCTTATTTCCATTTTTCTCTACCAAACCTTATCTTGTGGGTACTGTTAAGAATCGCCTCAATGAGGCGATTTTAAGAGTACCCGCAAGATAAGGTTTGGTAGAGAAACATGGAAAATAGTAACCAAAATTTATCAAAATACTCGCCTTATCTGGAGCCCTGCGTCCAGGTACACGAGCTTTCAAATGTATACCGTCTTTATCTATAGTATTTATCAATCCGCTATTCAAGATATGAATATAAACATGTAACATATAAGTAAATTTACGAAAAAAGCTGGAAATAATGTCATTATGAAATAATCGAAAGTATTTATTTTATTTTAAATCTTGATTAAAATTTCTGATATGCTGATTTAGTGTCTAGCTTTCATTTATAAACGTGGCTTATTAAAACTACGTGTTTCATGTTTCATGTATGAATGGTAACGACTTTGTTGCAAATAATTTTGAACAGCTGATCCTAAGGCAGAATATCAACGATTGTGTGGAAGGGTACGGTTTTGTTTAAATACTAGCGGTTGATCCTAGGGCGAAGTGTTGACGATTGTGTGGTAGAGCTTAGTTTAAATATAACTTCTAGTTGATCCTCGAGCGGAGAGTTAGCGGATAATGAGTTTTTATGACAACAGAAACACGATGTCATCTTATCGACCGCAATATAAGTGCTGTGTATGACAAACGGCGTCCAATACCTTCACCCCTTCACTGCCTTACCCCGAGTTTTAAGTCTTTTGCAAACAGCTTGAATCCGTATGAGACGCCGAGTAACTCTGCGTCTCATCCGGATTCAAGCTGTTTGACACTCAGCTTATTGTTTAGCCAAAAATGTAGGGAATCTGTGGAGTTAAAAAAGGGCAGACGAAATATTGCCAATGCGCGGTATTGCTTCCGGAAGTGAAGGGGTTAAGTTATGCGTGTAAAATATATATTGGTATCATTGTAAGCTCTCAATATATTTTAGATGCAATGACTGTCATAGCGTTTTTGAAGCATTATGGCCTTGACAAAGAGTACAAGGTAAGCCTTTAATCTGTGTTGACATTAGTTCTGTGTTAGCCTTGGCTTTGTTTTGTCTAGGGAAATATCGAAAAGTGTCGTCTGCTGCATTTTGATAAGCAGATATCCGTTTATGTTAGACTGAAAATAATAAGTCAAAATTTTAAGTTTATCCATTCAGGTGTAGAGATGGCTTTTTGATTGAAATGAGTAATACTCATTTCTTTCTTATTTAATCGAGTATCCTTAAAATATTTGATATTGAAAATTTTGTTTTGAGTACATTTACTTGAAAGTATGTTTCCTTTAAAATTCAATAATTCCGAAAGTGTTTTCGTTAGATTATTTAAAACAAATATTTGACAATCCTTATTTGTCTATTTTAAAGTATGATATCAGATTACACACTAGTACTTGTAGGCACACTAACCTTTCTTTGGCATTGGCGTCAAACTTTCGTTCTTCAACAATTTAGGCATACAGTGATCGTCATGTCCGTCTGTTCGTCCCAGATTAACCAGATTTTACCGTTTCGTCTAGCATCAACACCACATGCTTGAATGTTTTAAATTGTTAAATGGTTGTTGCCTTAGACCATTCCCATCCAAAAATAACACCCAACGACCATTTGCCCTTGACCTAATTTGGACTTTAAAAGATAAAAAATATAATGTCAAGGATGCCACCGGGGGCATAAGCGTTTATTGAACGCAGCGTTCTTGTTTCCTTTTCCCGTTGAGGAATACTCCTCTTATCCAATCCTCTGTGAGTGTTCTCTTTCTAAATAGTTCAGTGCAGTTGGTTATATTACCCCGATGCTATACAATAGTTTGATTAAACGTTATTGAAATAAAATATTTATATTTATCCAAGAAGTAAATTGTAAGAAATACCAGAGATGTTTGTACGACAACATTATGTGTAAGAATCCGGGACGTATCCATGATACATGAACAGAAAGCGAAACTAAACGACTGACGTCATTAGATCAGTAGCCAATCGAGTTTACAATGCGTAGGTCAGAAGTTCATGCATATTCATATATATTTCTTTTGATATCCTTAAACATTTATGAAAAGTGTTTCAGTTTCAAGCGTGTGTATTTTTAAAGCGAAATTTGAAACAAACCAAACATTCACATTGAAAAAGAATTGTTATTCATGGGAACACTTGCTTCTTTTTAGTTAAACATTGAGCCGAACCATACAACGCTGGCAGGTCACGGATATGAACATGATGTTGTCATGGCATCGGCGTAAGTAAACAGTACAACTTATGACGTAATGTTAAAGCAGTTTTTTGAGGTTTGACAGAATGCAGAACTTCAAAAAAAAATAGAACTGTAACCCAATGGAACGAGGGTTTATTGAATAAGATGTGATGAAAATGACCGGTACCTCTTACTTCAGCTGTAATATTTGTTTGTTTGTTTGTTTGTTTGATTAACGTCACTTTCTGCCAGCTAGGGCTAATGGACGTCCCAGAGAGAGGG
>JAULCC010302690.1:0-12044 GCA_032358795.1 Nuttallia obscurata | reverse complement strand
TGATACACGTGGGGGCTGAACCCCAGCCGGTCACTTTATCTTGACACCGACAAACCAGTCGTAATGCTAACCCTAAATCCTGAGCGTCAAGGAGGGAAGCTATTACTACCATTTTTTAAAAGTCTTTGGTATGACCCGGCCAGGGATCGAACCCGCGGCCTCCCGCACCGAAAGCGGATGCTCTACCACTTGAGCTAACCAGGCGGTGTTCTAGTATAGAAATGTTTGCTGTGACATATTACAGGATAAAGGCATTCTTCATGCTTATTGTAAAATTCAGAGTTCAGTCATAAACCAAAGAAATTGACTTTTGCAAATGTCATGAAAATTGTCAAGGGGTTTTACTCAGGGAAATTTTACTTCCAAATTGAAAAACAATAATATGTTTTGACATTTCCAAACTGTATGACGGTTTGTCTTATAATATTCTACTATTTGGAAGCAAATTCCATGAAATTCATGATATGACACTTTTTTTATATCATATTTACTTGGTTCACAGTCTATAACATATGTGTGTAAGTGTACTAACATAAATGTCAGGCTAGAATGTCAAAGTTTGTAGAAGATATTAGAATTAAAAATGTTAAGTATTTGAGACTTCTATTTCATCAAGATATGACTGTTAAACATGTGAGACTTCCATTTCTAATATTTCATTTGAAGATATTTAGACTGCTAAATATGAAGTATCTGGCCTGCTCAGTTATAGTTTAATACTTCACAAAACTATTGAAATTACTGTCCTGTATTGTTGATTGAGGTATTAAAAGCTTAGCTGAACCGTAGAGTCTTCAAATGTGGCTTCTGCAGTTAATGAGCTATCAATTTCTCTTTCTGTTTTATACGTTGACAAGTTGTTCATTAGGTATATTAGATCTAAGGTTCTTCTTATAATGCTTACTGTCTTTCTTCATTTCAAATGTAAAAAATGTTTTTATTTTCTACTTCCAGGTACTATAACAACCAGTCAAGTTCTAGACCGGGAAACAGCCACACATTACTGGCTTACTGTCTATGCTCAGGACCATGGCCTGGTTCCCCTCCACACTCGGCTGGAAGTGTACATAGAGGTCAAGGACACTAACGACCACATTCCCATGACCATTGACCCAGTATACTATGGGTCAGTACCTGAGAACTCAGTTGAGAAAGGTCTTTTTGTGACCCAGGTTCAAGCCTTTGACCTTGACAAGAATCCAGCCCAGAGGCTGACCTACCAGATAACAAGATCTGATACCGTGAACCGGTTTACTATTGGAGAAGATACAGGTAGGTTGTTTCATTGTTTTATTTTTCCCTGCCTACTGATTATATTATGCTGCTAACAATTTGAAACAAATTATAAATGCCAGCTAGCCTTTAAACTGTGCTCTGGCCAATGATACCTTCTGATTTAAAACTTCTTTATTTATAAACACCCCTGCCAATGACAAGTGCACTGGTCCTTGATCATAGATGGACCAGTGAATGAAGTAATTATAGTGAACAAAGGATAGAGCTAGGCTGTATAATGAACACATGCAATTCAATTCATTATTTCTCAGTTTGCATCATACATACAAAAAAAAGATAACTACCATAGTTACATTATCTTATGCAAACTGTAAGGTCAGTAAGTCAAAAGTGACAAAATGAGATCATAAAGTAAGCATTATCTATCATTTCTAATTGGAAGTATGCCCTCCAAGACCATTGAGACATTACAACAAAGGTCTTGTAGGAGTCATCTTAACCTAATGGCATTGGGATTCAACATTTCATCCTGACTTTATATCTTTCTACCCACTGCACAAAATAGACATAATTCTATGCAAATGAGCTAATTTCTGAGCCTCCACCAGTGTTCTAAGTCACACATCTTCATGCTTGTTGCAAATGCACATACCATCAATCTGGCCATGGTCATTCTGTGGAAGTCATCAAATATTCAGGAAATAGATGAAATCTGTTTGAATAATGAACCCATGTTTTTGATGTTTGCCTCGGTGCTTAATTAACCTTTTATTTCTGCTACAGACAGATTTGAATTGCAGACTGGTACATTTGTGTGCTCTGTTTTTGACTGGTTAGCTGTTTGTGCATCTGACAGTTGAACCAGTCTTGATGGCATGGGGTGGGATGTTTATATCTTGTGCATACTGTCGTTACAGCTGAATTTGACCACATTCTTGGCGTTTATGGTTGTCTTGGGAACAGTGAAACTCTCAAAGAATAGTGATTTATGGAAATGAATGACTTTCTTTTTGAGTTGTGTCCACTGTTGGAATTGACAGGGACAGAAAGCTAAAAGGATGTAAAATTCTTTGGTCAATGTTAATTAGAATTCTTGGTCAGTATTAATGAGCAGTTCAAGGTTCAGAAAAAATTAAAATCTCTTCAAGAATTGTCTCATTTGCAAATGAATGAGACTGATGCTTAATTGAAGCAGATGTGAAATGAATTGTTTAAAATTTTAATTTGATAAAGAAGAAGGAAATTCCAAAACCTGAGTGATCCCAATGATATGACTTAAAATTGTTGAGTTGTAGATATACTTGTTAACTTGAATAATCAAGTCTTCACACTTTTTGAGAACTTTATTACAAAATGATGTAACTTTAACTGCAGTTGGAATAGATATTCATTCCCTTGTTGCTGAAGGTAAATAGCTTCATTACAGATGAATGATAAAACTGTCGTATCAGTGAAGATGGCTTAAAACCTGCAGTCATAAAAGTTTCTTTTTTTGCCAAGGAAAACATAAGATGTGGAGAAAACTTGTTCCCGTACTTAACAGGTTCAGTGTAATCAGATCTTATAGTACAATGTGTACCATTGCTTGAGGGCATGGTTTTGTATCCAGGATGAATGGCACTGTTGCTAAGGACAGAGGCTTTTCACATCAATGACAGGTACCCCAAATACTTTTACCTTCATGGCATATCCATGCAACGGGCTAGAACTAATAGAGTGCACGAGAGCTGACCCGTGCCATGGACAAGCCATTCATTGTAACAGATCGGCCATTATTATTATGAATGCTTTACTCTCTCAGCTGCCTATCTACTTGCGGAAGTCCTTTGGCTTGAGCCTTGCTGGCTTTGTTTGTTTCTACTGAAATTTCGTTGAAACTGACTTTTCTCAGTAGCTTGGTTTTGTTCAGTCGGGACTTAGTGGGATTTGTGTGGTAGGGAATGATAAGCATGTGAAAACAAGTTAATGTTTAAGTAAATTTTGGCATATTCTCTCTGTCTGTGGTTTGTCACTTTCATGAAAACAAATTGAGCCGATCAGTGACTACCGAAATAGGTCAGCTTTTAATTACAAATTATCACATAGTCTTGTTATACATCAGGTCAAATGTTGAGGTCAAATGTTGATCTTGACATTATGTTGTCTAAAATCAAATGTTGATCCTGACATTATGTTTTCTTAAATAAAATGTTGATCTTGACAGTATGTTGTTGTAAATCAAATGTTGATCCTGACTTTAAGTATTTATAAATCAAATGGTAATCCTGACACTATGTTGTCTTAAATCAAATGTTTATCTGGACATTATGCATGTTGTTGTCAGTTAAATGTTGATCCTGACATTATGTTGTCTTGACTCAAATGTTTATCTGCACATTATGTTGTTGTAAGTCAAACCTTGAGCCTGACATTATGTCATCTAAAGTCAAATGTTGATCCTGACATTATATTGTTGTTAGTCAAATGCTAATCAAGCTGAAATAAATAAATTCAAAACTAAACTAAATATTGATCTGGACACTGTGTTGTCATAAAAGAAAATGTTGATGGATATAAATTTTACATATGCATGCATAACCTGCAGGGTTTATTATTTTATGTATGTGAAATTTCTATAAGTTAAAAGACTGGCCTAGTTACAGAGCTCTGTGTCTTATTGTGTCAAGTACGTTTCATATTGATTCTCTGGTGACTCCAGTTGTGTGGCTTCTTTTTTAATTAAGGTTTACACTACAAATACATGCTAACATCTTTCAAGCATAATCTGTTGGAGAAAAATAATCTCATTCAATTGGATCCATTGCTGTTTAGTTACCGCATTGAAATGAGGATATTTTTATCAGCAAATCCAGTGTCAGTATGCAGTGTTTTTTAGTACATTTTTAAAATATAACCTTGACCTACATAGTAATGGGCACATTGTTAGTGAATTAAACAAGTTCCCTCCTTTCTTCTCCCTGGAGACTTTACTTGATGATTTTAAGTAGTCAGAGACACAAAATCTATTCTAATTCCATTTTCCATCTAATAACATCTGGGAAATATAATACGGGATTTCCTTGATCACGGTACAGCACGAGTGTACCACTTTTGACATTTAAAACAATTTCCCCCATGATGTTATTGATAAAACTGAAAATTGTACAAAAAATGCAATGGTATCTGAAGGATTTAACATTTTTTTCCAGGTTTTGTAAAGGATGTGAATAAAATCACAATTATCTTCTAAGCCACCTCCAGGGGCGATTTGATTCATTTTCAGGGAACAAGAGGATAAAGTTAATCTGAAGTTTTAAAAGGATTTTATTTTATAGTTGAAAACTCAGGGTGCTCATGTTTTATACATTAGGTTTTTCCATTTTATTACAAATATCCAGGTGCCTTTGTACAACATTTTTTTTTTCTCTGTACAACCTGTATTGTATAATGAGACAATTAACATAGATTTTAAGCATTGATGCCTAGGTTTTAACTTTGTGCATTGAGATTAGTTTAAATATATCCATTTCGAATATGCACATAACTGTGAAATAAATAATACAAAAGGTTGTGTAATATGCCATAAATTTGCAAGGTTTTCTGCTTTAAAAAAATTACAACTCTCTCTCTCTCTCTCTCTCTCTCTCTCTCTCTCTCCTCTCTTACTCTCCACCTCTCTCTTTCTTTCTTTCTTTTTCTCCCTCCCTCCCCCTGTCTCTCTCTATCTCTCTCATTTAAAGAAAAAAAGAGCAAATGTTAAATTCATAATAATTTCCCTCATTTTAATGCAGAGCAACCAACCTATATTTGTTTTAAGTTCCAAATAGAATTTCATGATTTCAATAGTTAAGTAAAAATAGGAATCTGCATAATTATTAAAATGACCCCATAGACATTATAAAGTCAGGCCTGCTGTTTTTCAGGCCGGGTCCTGATTTCAGGCTTCGCAATTCTAAATTTTCCCATATATGTTTATATTAAAAAAGGCAGTTTACTGCTTTGAAATTGGGAATTTCAGGCCTGAAAACGTTTGGCTAAAAGCAGGCCTGAATGTTCATGAGAGCAATCATTTAAAAATGAAACGGTTCCATCAGTTTTACATTTTCCAACTTACTGTTAATAGGTGAAAACCTCTCCTCTGATCAGAGTTTATAGCTTTAGCTAGGAAATTAGTTATTTACTCTACTCAGATGGACCTGATCTATTTAAGTAATCTTTATAGCCATGTATTAATTTAACATCAAACTGAAAATATTTCTTAGACACATATACCATATGCACTAAAACCAGCTTAAATGTACTTGACCTTTGGTAATAATAACGCAAGTTTATGGAGTCCTTGGATGTTGATGATCATGCTTGTTAGCCATTGCAATGCTGGCACTTTTACATGCCTTTGAATAATACATAGTGGTGTTACAAATTATGTGGACAGGCAGTTCTCTATCCTTGTTCCAAACCCTTCACTTGCACATATTGCTTAAATAACCATGACAACCTCCAGGAGATAAAGTCAGCAGGCCATGAACATGCAGGTGTTGACGTTTGTACTCTTTATATTATCTAGGTCAGCACTGTTTTCAAGGTCAAGGTCTCTCATGAAGTATAGAAAATTGACTATCAGCAAAATTAAGCTAAATTATTTGGACTTAATTTTTCATTACAAGGTTGTATACTATATTTATACATTTAATTTTATTAAATGTTTAAATTTAGATTTAAATCAACAGAAGGACAAAAATCATTATGTTTAATCAGAGCTAGATTAATAAAACTTTTGTCAAATTATTTGATATTCAAGAAATAAAGAAACAAATATTTGTTACAGCTTGCTTTATTAAATTACTTTAGAGAACATCTAAGTATTTGATTATAGAATTGAAATTTTATAGGCATTCACATATTTCCTGTGATCAGTCTGTTAGAGGTATGTTTCAATACTACCTAGCTCTGTTGATTTGTCATTGTTGTATCAATCAGTCAACTGTCATTTGTTGCATCAATCACCAGGTAATGGTATACTTTAATAATAAACCCTTTCAAATGGCAAATATTTTCCTCTGCATGCATGTCTGTCTCAATATTCAAAATGGATATTTCTTGAACTTTTGGTAAGAAACAAAATAAGGATGTCAATAGTTTCATCTGGATTCAAACTTGTTTTCAAAAAAATCACTGTGTCCCCTATGGCGGCAAAAAAGTTAACACGATAGCTCACAATCATACTGACAAATCTATTTAAGAGTGGAGATTTTTTAAATTGATCAGACTGGTGTCTTCTTTAGATACCAAGGTCTATTTGCTATCATCTTAGAAGTTTCAACAGATTACTCATAGACTCTTCTGATATTGAATTCCGGCCAGATCTGTTTTTCATTGGAATAGGTGTTGGGTGAAAATAGCTATGGAAATAGCATATTAGATGATTCAAGCTTTGAATGCTAGGCTAAACACTGATTACAGATGACTTCCATGTTATTTCTTTCTGAGTAAAACCTGTTTGAAAAACCCAGCTTTTAAAGCCTTTATGATTGTCTGAAACCAAATTATCTGGTTGCTGTAATAACATTTTCCAATCGGTGATCATTAGACATACAAAATGCAGACATGTGATAAGACATAAAAAGAAAAAAAGGGTTGCTTTCCAGACAAGAGCGCATTACTTCATTGAACATTTCATATGAATGAAAATTAAATTTGCCATAAGCTAAGTGTTGACTGTATGACAAAATCTACTTTATACCAATACACCACCTCTGATTAAGAAGAGAACTCTTCCATCTTAGGAAATGGAACAGTCTACTTTTCATTTTGGCGATCTTCTATAATGTATGTTAAGATTTCTTGTGAAAAGCCCGGGATTAGATGTATTACGACTATATTAGTAAACGGCCATCTTCCCTATTATTATCTGGGTGTACACTGTTTGCAAAATTAATGCTGATGTAAGTATTTTCTCTGTAAGGTGTTAAGGTAGGATCTTGTGCAGAGGAGAATTGATAACGAATGGTACAGACAGAACAAGATTGGAGGGATCTGGCTAAAATAGAATGCATTAGAGCCATGATAATTGCTAGACAGATCTTAGCCTTTTGTAATGGGACATGTGGTGATCTATGAAGGGTGCTAAAATGGAAGTCACTGATATATTTGGATGAATCTCATGACACCTTTTAGTGTATCTGTAATTTGGATAAAGCAGGGTTACTACTTACTGTGTTCAAGAATCTATTTTAATTGAAAATGATGCACCTCTTTCTGTTGTTTTCTTCCCTGAAATTATCTTTCCTTGATCTAAAACTAATTAATGAATCTAGTGTAGATCTTCCTAACTTAAAAGTCCACTGCAGAAAAATACAGCTAGGTTTGGTCATATAGTACACTGACAAGGACATGATGGTGTTAATCTGGCCTGGAATACAGCCACACTATCTTTTATGGTTATAGAACAAAACCTCATGTACTGTGAGAGTGAAGGTGTACTTAACTATTTAAAGTTGTAACTTTTATGAAACCATTCAGTTTATGGTGACCTTAAACTTGCAAACGATTCTAAATTGTTATGTAATGTCTCAGGTTTTATTGAACAATTTTGCTCCATTATGAGTTCTCACACTTTCCTGTGTGAGAAAATGGAGATCTGCAGTATCAGTCAAGAGGTAGAGAATGTCAGCACACTACAATTCTGCTGATATGGGGATTTCAATTGAAATGTCACCTACGGAAAACTAATATATTGTACGCGGCATGCACATCGAAAAAAAAAATTATTACTCAACTGGTGGAATTCATTGAACTGTGGTATTTTTCCATTTCACTTCACTAATGAATTGGTTTGAAAACAGCTGAATGAAAAGATTATTGATTGTGTGAAAGATGTTTGACAGTGGTTCAGGGAAATTAGTGGTATGTTACCTCTGACCACATGTAGAGTTGCTACATTGTGGTTTGAATATTTCCCCTATTACATTCAACCGTATTATATAATAGAATAATTATGAGATCAATTTTCTCATGTTAAAGTATAGGAATGGTAACTTTTGCTAAATATAATGAAGAAAGTGGAAAGTGGATTGAAAAGGGCAGCTTGGCAAATGATTATTTTTAAAGCCTTTTTTTGGTCTCACTTGAGTTTTTTCAGTGAAATTAGAGTGATTAGTTTAAACATATTTGTTAAGCTCGATTATGTTGAAAGCCTGTACGAGACTCATAGAAACACATTCAAGTCTGTTTCCTGGATTATAGAAACCAGTACTTGATGTCTAATGAAGGTCAGGGGAGAAGTATTCTACAGGGCTCGAACCTTCAATTGCATGCCCACAATACAATACACCACTGCACCCTACAGTCAAGTTCTGGAGATTGGCTGTGCAGGCTGCAAAACAGTAGTACTTTAATCTCTTGTCAGGGAGGCCATAATAAACAATTAAAGAGAAAAAATAGATTCACATCCTCTAAGAAAATAATAAAATGTTCTATGATAGGCTTGTCCAGTCAATCATCTGTAGTGCAGGCATCCTTAACTCTCAAAAGGCCTTTGCATTTATGATGCCCTAGGAATTATTATGGCCCCGATAAAGATATCAGGGGAACTCTGGCTTCTCACAAAAACTCATAAACATGCACTCATTGCCGCCCTGTTATCAAACTGACCAAGTGGGCCCAGTGCAAATATTTGCTGTAACTTCTCCAAGAACACCTCTTGACATTTGGATAGGAGCAAATGAAAAATAAACATGGCTTTCACTGAAATTGTTACTCCGTCCTATATAGCTCTTGTCTAGACTATTGGCCAAATCAATGGTTATTATGAAAGCTATTGATTGTTTTCTCTGGACCAAGGCAATTAATCATTATTTTTACAGGTTTCTTCATCACCCTAACACCCGAGTATCGGGCAGCTAATAAAGGTGTATGGGAAACAATGATAAGTAATCAGAAGTCATGATTTACATTGAGTGTTGCTGATAACAAACAGAGAAACACACAAGTGGTTCTGATTATTGGGCAAAGTTGAAAACCAAATATACAATTTTACATCACAAATGGAAAATAAGTTATTTCTATTTTGACTAATGATAATTGATTCTACTGTGTTTTTTATGAGGTTATATACATGTGAATTTCATCAAATAGATGATGATCAACTTCTTTAACATGTTTTCAAGCTTGGTAATTGATCACAGGATTTTCTATCTCACTGATATAGAAACATTACTGACTTTTAAATATTTTGTTTTCATTCTTGTCAAATCACTATAATTATGTTTTGCAGTAGATGTAAAATTTTATTAGATTTTACTAATAGAAAAATTCCATAAAACATAAACAAGAGCTCAACTATGAAAAATAATTTGTGCATCATGCATGCATGGTTCAGTAATGAAATTCGTTAGTTGTCCTGCATGCTCATATTTTCTGAGAACTTCAAACAACTTGTACATGTATATTGACAAAATGTGATATGCAATTAATTGTCTTAATTGTAAAAGTATTTTCTAAGGTTTAGGTTGATTTCTAAATTTTTTACATTTACAAACATTTACATTTTTATGAGACTTAAAGCAATGCACAATAGATATATTTTGTAGTAAGTATAAGTGTAGTGTTGTTTTTGTCCTCCTTAAAACTCCCTGGGAGAAATGATAGACCGGGTGAGGATCTAAAGGTTTCCCATGAGATCAAACAGTTTTACATTTTATTGAGATAGATTAGACCAGGTAGGGTTGGTCATATTGATGAATGGACACAGGTTTAAAGGGAAAAAAGACAAAAAGATCAAAGTGAACCACATTAGTATAGTATTTGTCTTTGTAACACCTCTTGAGTTTAAAAGAAATGTCAGTTCAATTAAAAATAATCAAGTTCATGATGATGTAGCCTAAAACTTTAGATACTTATTGTGCAGTTGTTTTTCTGGATGTAAAATCTTTTTTTAAAGGATGTTAAATGTACTTTTGTTTTATGTTAGAAAAATTGCTGAAACTTTGTGGTATTGCTGATGTACTTTTCCCTCAACAATGTTTAAAGATGTCATGTCATAATTAATTATATTGTTGAATAATTCTTTTTTCTATACAAAATCTGTTTCATTAAAGCGTAAGGGACCAAAACATTAAATTGCCCTTATATAATTTGCAGAGCTTGTAGGAAAGCAACTTTACACACCACACTTTAATACGTTATCCTGGTATGTGCTGATATGACGAGCTTTATATAAATTTATAACAGGCACCACAGAATCTGAAACATTTTGACATGCCTTTATAAAAAATACTTGAAATAATAATCAATCATAGCTGTGTTTTTTTGCTGAAAGCATTCTTTTTAAAACATCATATATCTTAATCTCATTTTTCTGCATTTGGTTGAAGACTTCATAGATTTATTGTGCACAGTCCATTTTTGTTGCTTTATTGTTAAAGCTTGTAACATGTTTTGCATTAGCTTACTAGGAAAATGTCAAAATACCTCATCCATTTTCATGAAAGCATTTTTTTGTTTTTAACTTTACTCTTGATATGTAGATCAGTTACTTATAGACGTTATGAATGTGCCTTATATGAAGCCTGTGTCTTGTCAGAGCCTTTGATGTATTAGAATCTGTTTTGTAACTCTTGTGATTGTGTTCCATTATAATGAAGGTTACTGTATAACATTGGGTGGTCCTGGCATAAATGAAATTTTATGAAATAATTAAATGTTTTGTTGTGTTGGCAGCCACACTGCATTATTTTGCCACCTTTCACTTTATATTTGCTGCTTTAAATGCCAATAGTCTTAAATTATATATTCATTTGGTATGGTATTTTCTGAAATAGCTTTAGAGAATTACTATTCAATGTATTTTCTCAGATTTTGTGGCTTATTGCTTTTCTTGAGCTTTAATGCTGAGTTGTCATTGGTTGTCATTATTTCTCTTCTGGCCAATCCTTTTATGTTTTAAATGAAATAAATTTGTTGAAGCATCTGATTATTATGTTTAAGCTCATTGATTTCCAGCATTTGAAAAAGGTTTAAGAGTATAACTAAAGACAATAAGATAAAAAAATAAAAAAAATTAATAAAATAAAATATACAAAAAATTACAAACAAAATCATTAAAAAGAAATAAAATAGAAAAAAAATGAAAGAATAAAAAAAGAAAAAAACCCAAACATTTGCAGAGTAATTTTCTGTATTTATGAGCCTATACACCTATACAACTGTAAAAAACAGAGATGGGATGATGACAGCCTCCTGATATAGACCTACAGCATGGGAAGCACATTGAAAAGCTTTTGTGAGTATTAGGTGACTTTTTGTATCAGTTTTTGATCATACTTTTATGCAGCAGCTAATTCTGTAAGACTTTATTGTCTTAAATTAGCATTGAAGTATAATTAAGCCAATTTAAAAAAGGCAAGAAACTTATTGGAAATTCACTATTTAAGCCAACAATAATTAGTGGGCTACTTTCCCCTGACACCCAACCTACTCAAAGACATTTGGGTGTTTTCCAGACATTGTCAATTACCTCAGAAGTAGTTTTGTTTTTTGTTTGTTAATCTTTCATTCTGCCTAAATTATTCCTTATCCATTTAGTAGCTTTAGCTAGCCATGGAAGTATTGGGTTCTAAGTTTGATGACTCCTTGAGAGGTGCAAAATTGTTTTTAGGTTTTCTACAAAGATCAATATATATACTGTGGCACTGTAGGCTATTATGGTTCTCCTGGTCATTACTTAAACATAGACATTACTAAGAACTTGTATTCCTTATTGTAGATTCAATTGACTGTCTGTTTCCAGACATTCTCTGTGTTTTAATTGTCTCTTGTGTCTGGCTTAT
>JAULCC010302579.1:0-12045 GCA_032358795.1 Nuttallia obscurata | reverse complement strand
CGGACGGACGGACGCCGGACGAAGGGTGATCACAAAAGCTCACCATTGACCACTTTGTGGTCAGGTGAGCTAAAAATATATTCAGTAATAAAGAAGTTAAGGGCACCCCCGCCGACCCCATTGATTTCTTTTTGGAAATGGCGGGGCCCCCGCCATATAAACTCGTCCAATAAAACATACCGAATGACATATATAAAAGCTAAAAATAAACATATAAAATCAAATCGATATATCAAATACTGCTGTTTGAGCCGTCACATCCCTAGATTCTCTTTTACCACAAAGTACAGAGCAACTGTTCTCAAGAACATTCCGGTCCTATACTGCCTGAATGTCGCTGCCAAGGAGTTGTACAATCTTGATGTCGAGTATTAAAAGAAATAATTTCATTATTGTTCATGGGTCCAACAAAACGCACCAGAATATATGTCTATAAAACACTATACGTGTACTCTTTATAAACATATACTCTTGCGCATGAATATATGTAGCTCTTTGTTTTAAAGGACACCCCCTGATCATTAATATTCTGGCTCTTAGAAATAGGAAACCAGATAGGGCCTATCAGCCTTTGTTATAAATTTTGAAATTCTCTCTTGCAGATTTTCTCATTTCTTAGGGAAGTAACTCACCCTACTAAGTATATCAAACGTTGTTTCTTCACCCAACTCAACAAGTAATAGCTATCTTAATTGCCGCTTTCTTTTGTGGAGATCAAAACTTACATCTATTTTAGTGTTTGTTGTCCTGCACACTTACTGTTTTTGTTTCGTTTCAACTTTTTCCATTTCGCAACATCACGTTAGGTTTATTAGTTATTATAAAACTAATTACTTCTTACAGATTCAAGCCAATAATCATCCACACTAAAAATAGTTCTCATTTCCTGGATGGTGCAAAAAGTAGTTCTGGTTTTAAAAATGGTGCTATGATTCTAGACTGGCCCAGTAATCGAACTGTCACTGAATCTTGTGACCTTTGACCCATTTTGAGATTTCATCAAAACCTGACATTGATGTTAGAACCACCGTAGACTGAATTATACTGATTTTACAAAGAGCCTTTTGGTGTATTGAGAATTAGAGAGATGCGGTTATTTCATGGATATTGACTGGAAACTAAAATCGACTCATATATAATTACATCCCTGAAGTTACAATTTCTGACAGCTTTGTTGAATGTTTTTGGAAAGATGTTATATGAATGCTTCTTATTTGCATGTAAACATACATAGCTGCTCTTTTTTCTGAAGCTACACATATAGGTTTAGATGTGCACATTTTACCCACATGTCTCATTATGACCACGTTGACTGTTGTATTTTATGCTTCATTTTAGTTTGTCTTTTCAAACATTTTCCCTAGATCTGTAATAATGACAGATGAAAATCAATAATCATAGTGGCTATATAACTTTTAGTTTACATACAACACTAATTTAGTGTTTATCTTATATGGTTAGCAGGAGTTAATTTCTGATATCAATGAAACATATTCTGAATATGATATCTGTATTTTAGGAATACAAGAAAAACGGTCCCGTTGTTACGCTTTTTATGTACTGAATAACCGTTCAGTACATTCAGGACTTTGATCAGCATTATCCATCATGTTGTGCTAGAACAACCATAAAATGTATTATCGACCATGACGTCCTCGTCAAAAGTTGTCGTCTGATTTACATTTACTGGAAAAGACCACCCATTATCATCTGCAGATATATATGGCCTTTTGGACAATTAGAATACATTTTTTATTATTGAAAAGTAGTTGCACAAAAGCAGTCGTATAGAACGCCTTTTTTAATATAACTCTACTGACTAAACTATCGCACAAGATAAATGATGTCATAAAGACATTTGATATCGACGTCATTTGAGAGATTATTAATATAAGTTCATGTTTACCTGCTGATTTATAGAAGAGGTCCGTAATTTTACCAGTCCCAAGTTCATTTGGTTTGCATAGTTGTCGTTCCTAAAAGTTGTCTCGCAAGAATACTTTCTAATCTACATATAAACATTTAAAACAACTAGTGGTAGAGAGAGAAATATACACAAGGTGGGTTTACATTGTTATAAATGCAAAAGCGTATCCCACTGCAGTTAAACATTTTGTTTCACTTGAGGTTCTCTTTTCATATCTAACGCAGCGGCGACACCAATTTAGGCGAATATCTTCGGGGACGAATTTCTGATTTATTTGTAAGTTACTGTATTGCGAAAAACTTTTCATCATCATAATAAATATTAATGTCCATTTTTTAAATAAGATAATGAAGATGCTAACATTACCTTTGATAATTTAAGTCTTTTAAAGATTGCAATTATTTAGGTTAAAAATTGACCAATCGCAGAAGTTCAAACCATTTGGTAAAATGTCGGAAGTCAGAAAAATAATAACAAATAACAGCTGCAATTTAGGTAAAAAGAACAGCGCAAAACACTCAATAACTAACGATTAAACAATTGACAGACTTAAAAACGTATTGTCAAGTAAATACAAAGTAATAAAAAAACGATAGTTGTCAACAAACCAAGGTTAGCCTTCATTTCTACACAATTTTTTGCATGTCCCCATTTTGGTTACAAGTGTCTGCAAGTGCTTCATTACTGTTATGTTACCAGAAGGAATGAAGTCGGTAGAGGCGGCTATATGTTATTCTTGTTAACTTACACCAGCCAATTAAAGTTGTAATATGATATGCAACTATTATCAAAGTATTAGCTGTTGTGTATCAATTGCACGCTATTGCTCGGAAGATAAAAGTGTTAAACAATTGGGGATTCCTCGACTCGATTCCTACTCAAATCACATCGCATTAAAAACAAATAGTGAATTCTTCCAATAAAGAAACCATAGCTGTTTCCTACATATGATTTTCTGTGCACATTACTCTGTTATTTGTCTTGCAGACTCAATTTAAAGACTATCTTATCATATCACATTGAAGTCTACCTACAAGTAGGAATGTATTCTACATTCCTGCCACTAGCTAGATGGAATGAATAGCATTTTAATACAATGTGTCTAGTACTCTGTTATTATAATTTGAGCAGTCTTCTTTTATTTTCAGGTCAATGAACTTGTAAGTTAAAACAGATGTTTTTTTCTTAAAGCTTTCTGTGTTATCTTTTACGTATATGGGTGCAACTTCAATGAATGAACTGGAATGATTATGAACTTGAAGATCGGAAAACAGTAAACATAGGACAAGATGGACCAGAAAACAAATAATCAAAATGATGACCATAAATTAGTTAATATGCTAGATGAGTCTGGTTTTGGTGAAGAGGTTCCTGTAAGTAATACTGCTGTGGCTAGTATTATTGTTGGTATGGATATGAACTATTCAGTAGACATAGGTGATGGCACCACTCATGCTACACCAATTTGTTTATCCAGTTCAGAAAACAGTTCCTTTGGAAGCTTGAAGAAAGATGACAGTGGTATCTATTCAGAAAGATCTCCAAACTTAACAAGTACTAAAGAAGCAAGTGATTGTGAATTCAGTGAAAGTATGAGTGAAAGTTTAGAGGATCAACATTGCGGTGAAACAAAGGAAGAAACAAATGCTGATATAACAGATACTGAAATTATTGTCAAAAGTTTAACAAATAACATTTCTGCAAATAATAATGTTGTTATTCAAGGTACAAATGAAGTTGAAACAGCGAAAAAGAACATGGATACAAATTCAATTCCTAAAGACACATCAGGAAAAGATATTAATGCAGACATAATGATATCTGAAAACAAAAGCTGTGATTCAGTTCTTGAAGGAGGAGAAGAAGAAATGATAGTTAACAAAAATACAGCAGAAGATCTTGACTGTGATGAAAGTGTTTTGGATGGCCAAAAGTTGAATGTTGAGGGTGATTCCAAAAAGAGAAGTGATTCTGAAGATGCGTCTCAAAATGAAGATGAGACTTGGGCAGATTTCATGAAAAATGTGATAAAAAGTGGCTCTAACTCCAAAAGGCTAGTTGATTATGATGATTCTGACTCTGACAGTGAGCATGCTGAGACATCAGTAGTGACTAAAGGACGTCGTCGTTATCGCAAGCGAAAGTCTGACTCGGATGAGACTGGTGGGCATAGAGGTTTTGAAAACAAAGCAGACAGTGCTGCTGATGATGAAAATGATGAAGATACAACACCTGTGCTTTTGAGACATTCACCGTTGCATGATAGTCACCATGGCGATGATGTGGTAGAGCATGATAGTTTCAGTGATAGCAGCAATCATGAGATTGAGACCAAAGAAACATCAGAGTCAGAAAGTGATGGAACTCCAATGGACATAAGTGAGTTTGGGCCACCCAAGCACAAGTGGAAGGCTCTGTTTGACCTGCGACACAGGGAGTATGGTTATTCCACGTGTGCACCACAAGGATACTTCCTCAAAAAGGTTCAAGGAAGTTTGCAGATGGTTCAGAGGTTTGAGCTTCAATTCAAGATGGATAACCATGAAGGATGTGTTAATGCGCTACACTTTAACAAACCAGGTAAGTCATACTCACATAAATAATTAGCCATTGCTTGTACCTAGGGTTTTATATTGTGTTAAACCCAGATAAGCATTGGATATTTCCAGGGCTGCCATTGTAGGCAAAATATAGCTTTCTCTCTCTGCCCCTTATCCTTAAACTGAAACAAACACAGATAGAAAAAATCCACCATTTGTAATAACTTACAGGGGTAGCATCTCTAGCTGGTGTTTGTCCACATTTCATGGTTTGGTTGATAGTTTGCACAAAGAGCTTCAACAGTAAATAAATGTTGAACTGAAGTGTAATGTCTGACTGAAATAAAGTTGTTATTTACAAACTTAAAGGCATTGAATGGCTGCTATATAATTTACACCCCCCACCCCCTACCTACCCTTAAATTTTGGTGTCAAGGTGTGACCTCAATTAACAAATAGCAGATAAGAATGCCATAAACTGCTCTGTGTATTCGGCCAGATCAAAAGAATAGGCTTAGTCTAGATAGTAATTTGGTCAGTCCTTATCAGGCCCCTGTGGTGATGTTGATTAGATTATGTCAAATACTCCAATAAAACCACAAGATACTCTGTTCAATGCCTATAGATTTGATAGCTTCAGTTAAAATGTATATATAAACATATACGTAATATGTTAGTTTAAACTTATTTTTATTTTTTTATTTTAGCTCGATTATGTTGAAAGCCTATGGCTTGTATAAACACTTTCGAGTCCGTTTCTTGGGTAGAACCAGTACTCGGTGTCAACAAATGAAGGTCAGGAGAAAGGCCCCCTTTTGGGCTCAAACCCGCAACCTCCTGATCGCAAGGCGGACACCATATCCACTACACCACTGTGCCCTTTTTAACATCATGTTCAAAAGACTATTTTCAGGCGAACCATTCTATATATATTGAATAGTGACACTTACTGTTTAACCGCATGTTTTTAAATTTATGCATATGCAGGTGGCCATCTAGTTATAAAAAGTTTGATTTTTTTGTTAGATATTTGTAAGCTAACATTCTGCTCTCTGACTTTCCTTTACAAACTGAGAACTTAACATATTTTTCCTAAAACAATGTTAACAATTGGCTGTTGTATTCCAGGTACATTGTTAGCTAGTGGCTCTGATGATCTCAACATTGTTATCTGGAACTGGATCAGAAATCGCCCATCATTGATTTATGACAGTGGACATAGAAGTAATGTATTCCAGGTAGATAAAGCTATTTTAGCTGGATTTACAGTGCTCAAAGAATAGTTTTATAAGAGTCAAGAAAGTCAAGGCCATGTTGTTTCTAAAATATGACATCAGTTTGTTTCCACAGCTTTCAAAATGTCAACAATGATGTGCTAATAAACACTCGATTCTAAGTTTATTATTGTGATTTTCTTATTTATAGTAGCATAGGAAACATTTTTAGAGACCCAATACTGCAATTTACACCTCGTTCACTTTCAAACAGATTATTGTGATTTTAAGCTTTAGAATGCATTTGAAAAATAAAACAAAGGGCCTGTTTTACAACATTATAAACATAAGCTGTCACTATCAGCCCGGTTTTGAGGAGAGAAAAATTACACTCATTTCATAACATTGTAGGCATTCACACAGTTAAGATTACCCAGATTTTAGGAGAGAATAATAACACCTGTTTTAAAACGTTCTAGGCATTAGCTGCAAATATTTGTAAGGTGTCTTAAGGATGTAGAAGACATGTATTTATCAGTCATTATATGACGATACAGCTGTAACACAGCTGATTGTAATGTAATAGGGACTTGTTAAAGTTACATTCATTTATATATGCCAGTTTGAAAAATGAGTTGTATCATGTTAAATTCTGTGTCAGTCAGGCGTCTCAAAATCTTTTCTGGACTGTATCTTTAGTTCTCCTTGATGTATGACAACCAAATTTCATTATTAGCTGTTTTACATACAGGGAGAAGCCTATTGATTAATGTTTTGATTAAAAAATGCCCTCTCTGGATTTAGATTATTAAAAAAGATGTTGTTTCTTGAAAATAACTTTAGTTCAGCTTGATGTATGACAACCAAATTACATGATTGGCTTTTTTTTTTATCATACACCCTATTGAGTTTGGGTCAGGTTAGATGACTTTTCTGCAGTTATGCCCGGGTGTCTTTCATTCATGAAAAACTGCCGTTCCTGGCAGACAACTTTATTTTTACTTGACATATTCCTACATAATATCATTGTTAGCATTCTTATCATTAAGTGTGCCATGATGGGTTTATTTTATTGCACAATGGTGATCTTGTTTCAAAATGGTTTTAATCAAAATTTAATATACTATATTCTGCAGTGTATATAATAGAATGCTGTTTTTTTCTGGTTTTTTTTTGCAGGCTAAGTTTATGCCCTTCAGTGGAGACTGCCATGTGGTGAGCTGTGCAAGGGATGGACAAGTGAGGCTGGCCTATTTGTCCAGCACAGGGATATGTAAGAGTACAAAGAAGATAGCCCAACACAAGGGAGCTGCTCACAAGGTTAGTGGTGGTAATTTTGTTGTATTTTATACTCGACAAAGTGTGTGATCAGAATTGTGGGTTAGGAAGTGAAAGGGATTTTAGTTACGCCCTACTACGAGGGAATATCCATGTTTGTACATGGTTCCTCTTTGAGTTGGGGCTTAACCTGTACACATTTGTCTACACCTAAGATTGTTTATCGACTGTCATATTTTCAATAAACTGAAGCAGGGTCGCAGCAGATTGTGAACATACACGTGTGAAACAGTGTGACTCTAGGAAATATTTGGGTATTGCAATTATTTTGCTGTTTTATTGTGTCGTGGATTGAATCCTCCTTTTAGGTCTATCAAATTTGTTTGACTAAACAATAATGAAACAGTGGATAATGCAGATTTCCTAACTCAAAAGTGATTACAATTACCTACACTTTTCTGCTACCTATATTGTGTCTGAATTCTTCCGCTGTAATAACGCTGTATTTTGGGTTTAAAACTAAAACTTAATTTATAGCTTTCATGAAAATAGACTGCACTGAAAGTTTACAGGGTGTTGAAAGAGATTAGGTAAATACTGTAGATACATTTATGGCACATATGTTTGCATCATGTTAATTTCATCAGTAGCAAATGCTGAAGTTTTAGGACCTAGGGGCCAACTTGACCCACTTGTAAAATTGAATAAATTTCATATATGGAATGTTATTTCTGAATTCATTTGAAGTTTTACATCATTTTCTTTTACATATGTACATATGTATGAATTATCTAGCTTGCACTGGAGATGGACTCCCCTCATATCTTCCTTAGTTGTGGAGAAGATGCCATTACATATGAGATAGACCTAAGGGAGGAAAAACCAAACAGGTAATGAAAACCTGAACAGGTAATCACTAATGGTTTGCCAAGTATGTAACATAGACAGACTTTGAAACTTATCTTGTGAGAACTTGTGACCCAAACTTTGGTCTGTTAATTTAAATTTTAGGAGAGTCGAGAAATGAATTTGATATAAAATATGTCATAACATAAGAGTTTTTGAAAAAACAAAAGAGGGTTTCTATGGAAAGGTATTTGCTTCATGCATTGCAAATGATTGGTGATATAAAATATGTCATAATATAAGAGTTTTTGGAAAAATAAAAGATGGTATCTATGGAAAGGTGGTTGCTTCATGCATTGCAAATGTTTGGAGAATATTGCAGAATGTGTTTGGTTTAAAGAGGGCCATTATAGAGAGTGCAGTGGATGTTTAAACAAAATAACAGATTGCTTTCAACAGATGTGATAGCAGACTTCTCCTAAATATACCAGATTTCCATATAAAAGCCCTGAGGCATGGAATTCACCAACCCGTTCTTAGACTTGAAACCCAAAAATAGTCTCTAACACTCTAGATTGGCTCTCAGCTTTCACATGAATGGTAGAAGCTGGAAGTCAAACCTCAGGGTTAGAGATTATTCTTGAGTTTCAAGTCGAAGAAAGATTTGGTGAATCGCAAGCCTGAACCTTTAAACTATCATAGTGAAGATAGATTTTCACAGCCATATGCACTTAAAGAGTTCTTTAAAACTGTTACAGACTTTTGGGGTCAAAATCAAACTTTTGTTATCTCTGTTGCACCTAAACTTATAATAGATTAGTTTCACTTTAATAAAGAAAAGAAAAACAAATATTCCTTGATGGTTTTAGCAGTCAGTATCCATGCATCATTCTTACTTATTACATGCGCTCTGTGTCATTGCTCAAAGAAAGTTTACATAACTGCTTTTGATTTTACTTTGAATTATGTCCTCATTTTTATAGCCATTTTTGAAAATTAACCCACATCCTTAAACTAGTTGTGGTTTAGCCCTGTCCTTAAGTTCTCACTTGGCAAGGTTTTATACCTGTAAAAGATTAATTTTGTGGTAAAAAGAACTAGAATTAAATAAATGGAAGCAAAAGAAATGTCTGTATTGGGATGCCTTTGTTTCCAGCTACCTTTCTGTTGAATTTCTGATTATTTTCTGTCAACTTGTGAGAGACATAAAGAATTGCAGTTAGAATACTTATTGTAGTAAATAGAATTGAACTTCTACACCATCTTAAATATGCAAGAATATTTATTGTTGTAGATAGAATTGAACATCTGTGCCATCTTTTTATCCCAAGAATATTTATTTTAGCAGAATTGAACTAATTGATTGATTGAGTTAGGTTTTACTGCACCGCAACACTGTATAGGTTATGTGGCGCCATTCAGGAAAAAACTTGTTGGATCCACATCTCATTTACATTGAGATAAAAATACGGGGTATGGATCCAACATCTTAATACCTGTTGGAGAATCAGAGATGCAGAAATTCCAGATTTACATTTCATATCCTGTTAGTCTCCTCTTAAGAATATGTCAGGGTAAAGCAGTGGTCCAAATTCTTGTGTAACATTAGCATGCCCAACGCCCACACAGGGCAGAATTGAACTTATACACCACCTTTTTTATCCAAGAATATTTATTGTTGTAGATTTAAACATCCACACCATCCTTATTACCCAATGTTTAGGTGATATATTATTTTTTCAGACTTGTTACTTCAAAAGAGGGTGAGAAGAAAGTGCCTATGTATTCTGTACACTCCAACCCCGTCAACTCCAATGAGTTTTGTCTTGGAGGTCGTGATCATTTTATCAGAGTATATGATAAAAGAAAAATTAATGAGGTTTGTAGAGTTAATAGCAGTTTACTTAAGAGCTAGGTATTCTGACACTGCACACATGTTGAGCTGTTGATTATATCATTTACGTCACTTTCTGCCAACTAAGGCTAATGGACGTCCAAGAAAGAGGGAAGCAGATACAGAGAACTCTGATCCTTGTACGTGCCCAGTGTATAGCACTGATACACGGCGGGTTCTGAATATTCTGGCCGGTCACTTTATCCTGACATCTGCAAACGAGTCGTAACGCTAACCCTATATCCTGAGTATCAAGATTGGTTTGACGCGGCTGGGGATTGAATTTGCAGCCTCCTGCACCAGAAGCGGACGCTCTACCACTTGAGCTAACTGGGCGGTTGTAAAGACTCGATTGTTTCCTCATAAGTCTGTCACTATTTATCTTGTTTACATATTTACAGATTCATTCATGTATACGAGTTTACACAAACCTTGAACATTCTGATTGTGTTTTCTCACCACTGCTTGCTCATAATAGATATGTAGACCATTGATATATGATGGAAATGTTTTATTACATTTTGGCCTTCTTTAGATCTTTCTACAAAACTTATTACTTGAAATAGTGGATAACACTAATAGATATATCTATATCAAAGTTTGTCAAGAAGCTGAAATCTAAAGGTCAAGGCCACATTGGTTAAACTTATGTACCTTTAAATTTTGTCCTTGTATTTTGAGAACAGCTTTGGGTGAAACCTTACTTTGCCATAAATAAATTACTAAAACTTTCTATGTGTACTTAGACATCATTGGCAATGCAGGTGCTACAGGGAACGCCTTTCATGATATTTGCCTTTTAAATTATCAGTGACTGTGTTTGGCAGATAGTGTAAAAAATGTGTGGTGCTGAATTGTAGCAAACTGTTATGGTTGTGTAACATATTTTTAACACCACAGTCCCTTAACTTATGTCCTAATGCATATATTAAACTGTTTCAGGAAGTGAATGATGGACTGTTGAAGAAATACGCCCCAGACCATATTGTAAGTTGTTTGTATAGCTGTTCTATGAATAAAAAGTTGATAGAAATAACTGTTGTCAAACAGCTGTTGTCATGACAAAAGCTAAGATATACCACATTTTTATCTAAAAGTTCAAGGGGGTTTCAGATTCAAATTCTTCCCAGCCAGTAGTCTGTGTGATGTGTGATTTTTTGTGTTGCTTACTTGTCAAGCATTTCTAAATTATTTGATTGTAGGATTTGTAGAATTCTTTTTTTTCTTCTGTCTGATTCGCCATTGATATCCAATATTTTGCCCCTATCCCACGATCACCTCAACTGGCTCGTCGTTTTGTACCATTCTCCCTCATGACCATTGCTGTACTCCAGTTTTTTGCTTTCCACAGTTTTCTTGAGCAATATCCCTCCTACTGCCTCTCGCTACAATTGTGGAATCTACTCTCCAGTCATGGCAGTGCTTTTTGGGACGCATAGTAACAAACCATTTCACATTTCACAAGTCATAGCGGGCTACTGATTACTCTAATGGACAGTTAAAGCTTCACAGACAGGTTTTTCTCTATTTTCCACAGTCTCATAGAGGTGGGAGACACTGAAAAGCGTCTCTGAAATTTCCATCTACCACTGGATTGGTAGTCCGGCACGTTTTCACAGAACCACCACTCCACCCGGTGGTTTGTACAAATATAACTGTATCTTGGTATGATATGTCATAACAAAAGCAGATCTACCATTGCAGTACAAACTGTTCATGCTTTATAGTGGTGAAAGTCTTGGTCTATGTAGTGCTTAAGACTGATGTTGGTATTTCAGGCATCAACTGAGAAGGACAATGTGAAAGCCAATGTCACATGTGCGTGTTATAACTACAACGGCACAGGTAAGTCCGAATTATTTCTTACTGTACCGTTATCTCGTCAAATGGATTAAAGATCAAAGTGCTAAATAATCACAACTGATACCTTGATTTATAAATTAAAATTTATCAAATCTTTAGTTCTTAAGAATTTTTTTCTCAGTTATTGTATGCATGGTTCAGATCCTGATCTGGGTCTATGCTGTTTGCAATTTTCTCTCAGTTCATAGACATATTATATGGGTATGCACTGTTAGACTCTCAAGTCAATTAGTAAAAAGATGTCATTCCTGCAATAGTTTGTCGAGTCCTTGGCCTTAATCCCTCCATCATGTTATGGAAAATTTGTGGAGATTTTTTGGTACTACCTGTCAGAAGGAATTGTTCAAGTTATATTTATAATCTATAAAATTTATAAAAAATTTTTATGAAAAATCTCACGGTAGCTGCATGGAGTGAGTATATAAAATGACAATCATGTGTATCCAATGAAGTGGACGTCAATATAATTACATCAAACTGTTA